>CAAKHG010042888.1:0-23866 GCA_901007715.1 Dactylopterus volitans | reverse complement strand
CCTCCTTCACTCAAACAGACCTCGACGTCGTCACTCGCCGACGGACCGACGGAGCGTCGTCGGAGCGACCGACAGACCGACCATTTTCAGACTCATGGCTTTGCGGTGACGCCCAGCGGCTTTTCTGCGTGCTTCGCTCTCGGTGCCGATTCCAGCGGCGGCCGCCAGATGTTTTCAGAGAAGCTCAGCGAGGCTTCAGGTGCTCGGCAGCAGCGGCCGAACATCTACAGCTGCCACATTTGCAACACCAACTACCTGCCTCGTCCTTAAGTGATGTGTCTCTGTATCCTATTTTTTATACCTTTACATGTCTTTTATACCTTTTGTATTTTGCCTCTTTATTGCTCGTTTTAGACCTCGGATCTTGCGTTTAATTTGTATTCATGTGACTTGAGAAGCCTTCCACTCAGTGCCAAACACAGTTCCACTGCACTTGCCTACGATGACAGTTAAAGGCGTCTGGGTGTGAAAAGCTTGAGGCAGCACGACACCAGCGAGGGTTCGTTCGCTGTGTCGCAGTAAAAAGTTACGACGCGTTTGGCGGAGACAAGTTACAGGACACATGCAGGGAATAATATTCACAGGGATCCTGACTGAGAGACGTCACACCAGCTTCTGCTCACCTGCAGGACCTCAGCGGCACTCAGGGGTTTGTCCGAGGTGACGGGAGCTTTGTCTCGGATCTCCTCCGCCTGCAGCAGGACAATGAAACAGCGGTGAGGCGATGCAGAATCCCACACGCCACCGTGCACGTCCAGTAAAATCAACCGGCTCTTACATGAGACGTCAGCTTCAACAAACTCTCCGACAATGACTGAACACGAGCAAAAATCCCCTCTGATACAAACGAGGTCAGACAGACGGTCACATGAGGTCAAGACGGGCGATGAGAGCAAACCGACTAATTATTCACGCAGCCCGTGAGGGCGCCGCAGCACCTGAGGAACATCTAGCAAACAGCTCCACAGTCATTCTGAGACCGACCCGCTTCAGCTCATGTGGTGTGTGGTGTGTGTGTGGTGGTGTGTGGTGTGTTTAGCGGTGTGAGGAGGCATACACACCGGTCTGTCTTTGATGATGACGGCGGGGTCCGCCAGCCTATCAGTGGCGACGGAGGCGGAGCTTGCGTCGGTGCTCTCGGCCGGAGAAGGAGCAGCTTTCTGTGAGACAAATGAGAAACATCTCAGAAACCGTCTGGTTTCCCCGAGGCTCAGAGGGGTTCTCCTCAGCCTCTTGGAAAGAGCGTGAGACCTGGTTACATCTACTGGTGGGGTGGAGCTCCGTGCCACCGTCTCTGCCCTGCAAATTCAAGCTGATATGCGGCTCAGCGGCCTGCAGGATTTTCAGTGGGTTGCAAAGGTCGAACCTCTATCTTGGGCACGGGCGGGATGACGGGGGGCTTCGGCTTGAGGTCCGTTAGATACATGGCCCTGGAGAGCAGAAGCAGCGACGGAGGAACGTTCTCCTTCAGGTGCAGATCCAGCCACTGCGAGAACGACAGCATTCATTCATTCATTCATGGTTCATGGGGCTGAGTGGCCGAGCGTCGGCGCTCCCGTCGCTTCACTCCGCGCTCGGCATCAATTTTAAAACGGCAGCGAGCCTCTGACCTGCTGCAGCTGCAGCCGGAGCTGCTCCGTGGTCAGACCCAGCGATCGCATCCCGCGACTGCGGCACGCCGCCTGCAGCTCCGACACGCTCATCGCCGGCACGCCCTCCGCCGCGATCATCTGCACACAAGTCAGGAGGACACCCGTCAAAAACTGTCCGACCAATGAGAGAAGAGCTGAGAGCCAGAAATCTCAGAGTATGAATTTCATCTGATTTGATTTAATGCTCCAACTGGCTCCATCAATCGTCACCACCGATTGGATATAAAACACGGTGATTTTCCCTTTAATCTCTGTTAGACTTATGTGGTAAATAAGGCTTCAAAAATAAAGAAAAAACAATTAAATGGAAGCATAAAGATCACTGCGATTCATTATTTTCATTCAAGTAAGTTTCAAGTTGCTGTTCCAACTAAATAAATTGGACAGTTTCAGTTTTTCTGCTCATAGAAAGAAGTAAAAACGTTTCTAATCTTTTGTCTTGCTCTTCCTCTCCGCTGTGCTTGCGTCACTGGATGAAACCCAGACCGAAGCCCCGCCCCCGCCTCACCTCGTCGTCTGACTTGATGGTCCTGAGTTGCATCATCAGTTGAAAACGCAACAGGTTGTTGGTGCCGATGGGCTGCAGCTCCAACAGCTTACACAGGGCCACCAGCTGGGGGCGCTCCAGGTGCTCCAGCGTCAGCTCGTCCTCGAACAGCTTGGAAAAGCGCACGATGTCCTTGGTGGTGGGCTGCTCGCCGGTGCCGCGGACCTGCCGGGACACAGTCGTTCATGAGCGGCTCGCCGCCTATCAGTTATTAACGAGTTGGTCTGTTTAGTTAAAAACCCGCTAAAGGGATCCGTCCGACGTCCTGCCCTTCATTTACTCCCCATGAATAATTCACCGCTTCATTTAGGTATGACCAAGACAGACGTGACCCGTCCCAAACGTCTCACTTTCCATCATCTTTTTATTCTCTTTCTGCCTGTCAAACACTCCCAGCAGGGAGAACCAGTAGAACACTGGACGTTCTGGCCGCTGGCTGGATTCTGGAGTCACACTAGAGGACTCATATTTGCATGTGTGTGCACATTCTTGACATGATATATTGTTGCCGATGGCTTCATACTATTAACAGGTGGTTGAAATGCACCAAGAAAAGTAGCCATGTGCCATCTAAAGCAGACTGGAAAGCAGCAGCTGTGAGGCCAGCGTGGGTAACGCAGGTTTCCGGTGGCTTGGAGGCTTTTGTGGCGGCATTTCTTCACTGCTGTTAGACTCCAGGGATTCGGGTTAAACGCTCGTGTAAGCAGGTGTCGGCGTGCTCGCCGTCGCCGCTGCACCGTCTCACCTGCTGAACGTATGAGGAGAAGCGCTGCGTCTCGTCCTCCGTCTGAGCTTTCGCCTTATTCCTACGAGCCATCTCGGCAATGGTCTCCTGGAGAAACTTGGCGAGTTCCAGCTTTGCAGCCAGACCCTTCTTCTGCTTCTCCTCCTGCACAGATAGACGGGGGAGAGGTCGTTAAAAAACCAGCGCTTCCTACTACAAACGAAGCAGCGGCTGTCAAACACTGTCAATCATCTCCTCTTCACCACAATACAGGTACATTACTTTTTTTTTTTTTTTTTTTACAAACACCCAGTTTTAAAACGGTGTCCTTTCACTAGCTTCTTTTTAAATCAATGATTATTGTTTTTCATAATAACACGGTAAACAAAGAGCTCTAAGCATTTTTCTATAAACTCTAACCATCGGTCTTCTGCGTGGTGTGTTACAACGCCCGAGTGTGTGTGTTCACACCGGCGCTTCATGCTGACAGGCCGACCGCCCTGCACCACCCTCACTGTCCTCAGCAGCTCTCATCCTACTCTGGAAACCTCGCTGTCGCCATGACAGACCAAACATCTCTGCTGTCCAGGAGCTCCGGAGCATTTCTGAAAGTCGCTCAACCAGAACAACCGTGAGGAGCTGACGGGTGGAAGAGCAGCAGCCTGCTGCTTCTCATTTACAGGAGGTTCACAGTTAACAGGATGTCTTATTACGGGTGTACAAAAAAAAGGTAGACAGTAAAAGTATTAGCTGGGCTTTAATAGATCAAGTCCAGTCGTTTGTAAAGGCTCTCAAAGCCTGAGCACAACGTGCTGCAGCTGACAAAGAAACCTGCTTGGATAAGATAAGTCAGCTGCCTTCATGGCCAGAAGTATCTGGTGTTACATAACCAGCGTGAACCCGGCTGGGAGGTCGCGCTGCCAGAACAGCGTGTGCGTCTGTGTGTACATGCTCACATACCTTTTTGGATTCCGTCTCGAAGGTGGAGGGCAGCATCTCTGGGAAGAGCTTGAGGAAGACGGGGAGGAGGAACTCCATGAAAGGGACGATGATGAACACCATGAAAGGCACCAGGCGGAAGAGGTCAGCGCAGGTCCTCATCAGCTGTCAGTACCCAGAGAGACAAGGGCGGCGCGTCACAACACCAGCTGATAACGTTGGGCCGTTCCTGGTCTAAGCTGCCAACCAGAGAGTAAGCAGCTCTCCTTCAGGGCCAAAATCTTAAAACCATTGGTCCACACAGAAAGATCATGTGACGGCCCAAATATAGTTTGGCACTGCGTGTTCACAGCTTCTCAGAGGCTCTGCTCCTCTCTGTGGGAACCCAACATCAGCAGGGGACCTCCGGCTCTCCTCCACTAAACAGCTTAAGTGGCATTAGACAAGCTTCTGTTGAACTTAGGATGTGCTCACTGTTGTGAAGTAAATGCTGAGTGGACAATGTAACGGCTAGAAAATAGCGACACCATCAGCTTTGAGAGTGGTTTTTCCTCCGAGCGCAGCTGTTGCCATGTCACCAACCAAACAGCAGGAAGGTCCAACAGCACGGAGAACAGACCAGTATGGAGACCAGAACCAGAACCAGCCGCAAACATCATCATGAGTTACAGCTAAAATACCGTCCACTTAAAATGGAAATTCTCTTAAAACAAAGTTAGGGAAGGTTGATGCAACGAGGCAGCAGCTGCCAGCATCTCTAAGGTCATCAAGGCACTGACATGATGGTCTGCTTGAAGATGAGCAGATCGTTGCAGTCGGGCCCGTTAGAGGGAGGAGATGAGGGCTGCAAAGGTCTGGCAACTTTCAATGGGAATTAACAGGAATAAACCCGAAGTTCTCCCTTAACAGGAACTTAAATATAGTGGGGGAAACATATCGTAGCATTATCAGGTGTTGATAAAGCCACTGGCTGAATGCAGAACATGCAGGAACCAGGCTGGAGAAGTTAGAGGGACGAGGCGTTTGGCTGACATGTTGAATGGGACGTTTTTGGAGTGGATTTTTTTTTTTTTGCGGTGTGGGGTAATTACCCCCAAATTTCCAGTTATGTCCCATAAAGTTCCATAATTCATGTTAAGTTCCACCTGTGGAATATTTCCAAAATTCCTCAGCTTAACTTTCCATCCTTTGGCTTAAAAGTGCAGTTAGTTTTTGATTTGACTTGTCATTATTTAGTGTTTAGTAAAGGTTGCAAAGTGCCTGTTGACTGTACAATGTGACGCCATCATCAGTGTTTAGAATGTTCTCCTCTCAGCTTCCGCCTGCCCGGTGGAACCAAAGCTCCATTTACTGCGTGTTGTGGTACGCAATGCTAAAGTTAGCTACAGCTAACAGGCAGCCAGAAACATCGGTTTCATGATGACAAGTTGAAGCAAAAATCCGCCACCACTGCTGATGGACTCTGAACACACAACTGCAAACACACTCCTGCTCGCATCGGTCACATTTCTCAATGACACATAAAAAGGTGTTAAAGATTCAAAAGGAGCCTTTTGAAAATCAGCACGAGTGATTTAATGACATCAACCCAGAGGGTCTTTGTCATGATAATGAAATGAAACCAGGCGGATATGCTGGATGTCAGGTGACAAGATGGCAGATCGAGGAAATAAAAGATGACAAAAGCATGTGGGAGGAGCTCTGGAGCTCATCTGCTGTTTGCTGCAGATGTAAATCACATGAAGCAGAAGTCAGCTGAAAGTCTCCATGCACGGTCACTTTCAGGTAGATTAACATCACAATTAGGAGGGTTTAACATTCCAACAGACTTTGTTATGTAATCTAGGTGAGAGTGAGGTCCAACATCTTCAGCTGCTAATTATGATGAGATCTACTGAGACGGACTTCACTCCTGACGAGTTCCTCCAGAGCTCCAGTGTCTTTAATGTTATGTTTGTAATATGTTGTTTGTTTCTGATATGTAATCCATAACCTCAGTACTACTATTTTTGCTGGCATAACAATGAACTATGACTTGTATGGATTCCTGCATCTGGAATTTCAGGGGTTTCAATGCTAAAACTCAAAATCCCACAAAGTTTGACAGAGTGCCAAGCAAGCCGCGCTCCTCTTACCCGCCTCCTCTCCCTGCGCGTGAGCAGCTGGCCGTGCAGCAGCCTCCACACCATCCTGCCTGCGATGTTGATGTCTATGCCGAGTAACCGGAAGCCGTTGTAGTAATGCTTCAGCTCATCGACGATCCGATGATGCAGAGCCTTTTTGGCGACGGCCCTCTCCTGCACTGAAGGGACGGCAGCGGGCGAGGCAGCGGGCGAGGCAGCGGGCGAGGCAGCGGGCGAGGCAGCGGGCGAGGCAGCGGGGGGCGCCGGAGAGGGAGTCGACGGAGGTTGGGGTTGGAGTGTAGCAGCGCTGGAGTCCTTTTTCGCGGCTGGTGAAGCATCCTGGCCAGAGGAGGCGGCCGCCTTATTGTCCTCCTGCTTTATGTCCTGGAGCCAAACACCCGAGCTGTGCAGCGAGCGGGCCAGCAGGGCGGAGCTGTGGCCGCGACCGAAGGCGTGGCTTCTGTAACAGTGAGGGTAGCTGTAACGGGAGTGCCTGAGTGGATACCATGACGGGACATGGCGGGGAGGGTCTATGTGGAGATAGGCTCTGGACGACAGAGAGGAGCAGCTGTGCCTCTTGGATAACAAATATGATCCCCTGTAGACAGCAAGAAAAAAACCTGGTTGGATATTACATAATAATGCACAAGCAAAAGTTCTGACAGACGATGTTATGGGTTCATGCCAGGATTCATCTGCACTGGTTGAAAAAAGGATGTGATCAATAAAATACGTCAGAACATTTTTGTGACCTTTTTGATCTCGAGTCAAAGTTGCAAACACTTGCTGGGTCGCCTGTTTGTTACATCTCCACATTTTTAAATCTGACTAATAAAGTCTGAGCTAGACTAGTTATTGATTATTACTGGAGCGACATTAATTCCATGTTTCCATTCACGTCTACTGAGGCCCATTTGGCCGAAGCACTTTTAAGCCAATAACACAGAAACTTGAGTTTGATTCTCTTTCGTGTGTTCAGCAGCTTGATGTCCGTGTAACGTTCGTGTAACGTTCATGTAACGTTCATGTAACGTTCCCCTCACGTGTGTCTGCTGCTTTGCCACCAGCGGCTGTCGTGTTGTTGTGGGTGATGCTGCTTGTGTACCGTCGGTCATCGTGCTGCTCGTTACTGTAAATTTGATCAGCATAAAAATCGGATACACTGCAGGGGAATGACTGGCTGCTAACCGGTGACGCCAAGCCTCATTTACTTTAGTAAGAAAATAAATCTGAATGCAACAAACCCTACTCAGCTAGTAAACCCACGAAAAGGGCTTTATTTTGTTATAAAATATCAGCGCTTTCCTTTAAACAATCACTTTTGCACACAGATTTGCAATACAGAAAGTTTTACAGACATTCTTATCTTTATTTAATTTTGTCTTTACTTAATGAGTGTTTTTAAAATCCTTTGAGGCTTTCCAGCAGTTCAATAAAATCCATGCGAGATCTGAAGTGCGTGAGTGAGTGAGTGTCGATTCTAATACTCCACTTCAGGACCTTACACAAGCGAGGATGGCAGACACAGGGCTGTGTTTCATTAGCAGCGTGACACCAGCAGACGCAGCAGCACCTGGACATCCACCTCCTGTGTTGGCTGCACGTGCCTCGCTGCAGCAGAGGCAGCAGACACTCTTCGCTTCTGACTCGACATCAAACACAACAAGCTGACAACAAACAGCGTCCCTGAAGCAACCACTTATCAATCCAGCTTTCTCTGAGCCTTGATTGGTTACAGTCCTCCTCATGTTGCCAGGGTTCTTCTTTCAACAACTTTCCAGTAGGGGTGTAACAGTGCGCTGGCGTACAAACAATATGTCTGAATGGGAAAAGTCAGTTACAAACTGCAGTACCCACATTACAATCTAGGTGGCGGTAATGCACTTAAATGCTGTTTGCTAACCTCCATTACACAACAAAAGAAAAGGAGCAAACAAAACCCCCCACAAGCAGCAGAAGAGTAATTATGATGAGTTCAGACCCGCCTACTTTTGTTAAATCAGCTTCCCTGTGGACAACAACAGCGACGCCTCCTCTGACAGTTTCGCTGCACCGCAAAGCATCTTACACATGCACATGCAGGACAGATGTGTTGATTATTGGAGCTCGGCAAAAGAAAAGGAGTTCAACAACATATCCTGCAGTTTTTAAAAAGCTTCTACACCAGAGAGCAGACAAGGCCAGAGGCATTACTGAGGCTATTAGCATTTACATTTACACGACTGAGTCCACACGCAGTAGTAGAGGACCCGTACGCAGTGGGAGACGACCTGTATGCAGTTAAAGAGCCCATATGCAGTGGTAGAGTAACCGTAAGCAGTACTAGAGAACCATATGAGGTAAAAGAGCCCAAAGGCTGTGGTAGAAGACCCGTACGCAGTGGTAGAGGACTGGGCTTAAAGCATTTATCAAAAATGCTGGGTCCCATTGAAATGTTGCGTCTTTGCTCCTGTGGTTCCTCCATTTATGATCGTACTCAGGCAGTGACTGAATTATACAGGACGAGTGTTGAATGTTTAAAGATATGTGTTGTTCTAAGTGGAACAAGTGAATACATACTCATGCACATTTATTTTCGATTGATCTCTTTATTTTTGCGCTTTTACAGCATTTGATGCCGTTCAGTTTTGTAGCCGATTGTGTCTAATTAACCTTTAGAAATATGTGAGTGTGTGCTGTGCTCGCCGTGGACTGTTTAACACACTACCAGCTGTACCAACCATCTCAGGTAGCTCACCAGGTGGATCAAACTGACTCAGTCAACTGTCCAAAATAAATGAAAAAAAAGCTAAACTATATATTTGGGACTTTTTGTTGCTTTTTTCCCCTATGGTACCAAACGGTGACCCAAAAACCCCGGGTGTGCCGTGAACCGTGGCCTGTGTGTGCCCCCTTACACCCACACGTTCTTGTGTGACTTGCATCCACTCACCTTGATCTTGTGACTGCGAGGAGCACCTGGTGACTAAAGGCGGCCATTGGAGGGGCAGGTTACAGTTTTCTGTTCAGAGAACACATGGAGACAAGTGAGAGAGCGAGCAGGAGAGAGCGAGCAGGAGAGAGCGAGCAGGAGAGAGCGAGCAGGAGAGCGCGAGCAGGAGAGTGCTCACCCGTCTGATGCAGCTGTAACCAAACAGCAGCGCAGTATAAACACTCATTAATCACAGGCTCTTGCCAGGAACACAAAATTAGCTCACAGAAGATGCATTTTCTGCATAAAATGCATGTGAGTGCTGAGAGCTGCATGGGAACTAGCCAAATAAATAATAAAAAGAGAGAATAAGAGTAGAAAAAGCTCAAATGAAGCATAAATTAACTCAATACTAAACCAGAAGGAACTCGCTAACTTCAGGTTTAAAAGACAGAAAACAGCTTGTTTGCTTTGTTGTCACGGCTGAATGACAATATACAAAATATGATATCATGAAGCTATCAAAGCATGGTTGCCCTGACGATGATCTAAGAAAGCACAACAAAAAAATCCAAGCAGAATTAGCTGATATCAGAGCACATCTATTAATTCCGATGGCACATTACTTTAAAAAGTCAAAAGTTATTCAAAGATTAAATGTCCTTCGAAGGAAGCTGAGCATTTTGAGTGGTTTCTACAACCGTAACGTACCTAGAAGTCGTAAACCGGCCAAACGCACACAAAACAAAGGAAGAAGGCGAGGAAGCTTTGGAGAACGTGAGAGAAGAAGAACCCGGTCGCGTCTAAGAGAAGCGCTCTCAGCACTCGCTCCTCGCCAGGCGTTGTGTAAGGGGACGCGGCCCCGCCAGCGCGAGCACACCGGGCAGCAGGTTAGCATAACACCGGGCAGCAGGTTAGCATAACACTGACAACGCAGCATAAACACAACTCTTATTACGTAATGCGTATCCTAAGCATCAGCTATGGCCCGGTATATGTGAGGCATATTGGAGTTTGTAAAAATAAGGCTACTTTAAATAAATGCTGTAAAAATGATCTAACAAACTCAAACCACATGTCGCCGACGTTATTCAATAGGCGTCGTATGTAAACAACGGCAACACTTTGGCTTTCCACTCACGTGAGCTTCCGATAGGACAAAATCGTCTCAAAATGGCGACAAGCTCCTTTAAAGTGTCGCCAGCACAGAGACGACACTCACCGGTACCCCGGGTTAACATTTCACTGGCAGGCTACCAGCTTATATATTTATAGCCAAGCCGGTTGGCCAGTTACCCTCCTGGCTGTTGGGCTAAAGCTAAAGCTAAAGCTAGCTAGTAAAATGGCGAGCCTACTCACCTCCGGTGTCAATGACCGAGCAATGGCTGCTGACTGGGCGTTGTAAGGCTTCTAGGTGAGACGTTAACGATAAAATCCATCCACAACAGACGGTCGAGGCGAACACGTACGACGAGAGACGCGGCCGGTGTGGTGATAAACCCATTTACGGTGGGTTTATGGCGTTGAATCGCTCTCGCGTCCGTCCCGTTCTGGCTGCTTTCCGTCGACTCAGTGGCGCAGCCAGCCTTCGCAGACAGCTGCACCAGGATCCCACGGCGCATGCGCGGATGCTGCGTCCGTGCCCGCCACAGATCGTATTATGTGAACAGGATGATTCACTCGGTGGTTTAAAAAAGGCGTCAGAGCGCTTGGGCCTTTTCGCCCTTGTCTTCTTAAACAGGGGCCCATTCGTCATGCAAATCGTCTAAAATTTTACAAAGGCCAAAACGGTCTATTAATCATATTTAAGGTTTTCTTGTCAAGGGTTCCAAGGTTTCAAGGTCTTTTCAGTTTTTTTGTTCCTCAAATTTTGGATTAAAGGTGTCATTATTTTGTAGTTCAACTACAAAACAATAAAAGCAGGGTTTGGAGCCAAAGTGCATATTTGGGAAAGAAAATAAGGTTGTACCTGGATTTAACAATTACATAAAATTCATAGTGATACATAGAGGAGGTATTGAAAGGGATATAATAATTCAGCCTATAGTTTAAGTAAGATGTGGAAAATACATACAAGGTTAATGTCCCCCATGTACATCCTGTGAGGCATGACTCATAATATCCTGAACCTCACCTCTGTGCATAATCACGTACCCACAGATCATCTTTGAATCTCAGGTGTCCTTTATGACTTCTTATATTAAAGTCCCCGGCTGCTGCCATATATAAACTTGCTGAGTGTAACATGCTCAGGAACCCAAAGAGACCCTTCTCAACTTGTTAGTGAACTAATAAACTGATGAACCAGCTTTCTCCAAAGAAATTATCTGCATTACACCACTTCTGCAAGAGGATACTTGAAACAAAACAAACAAATAAAAATACAATTACAAACCATTATGCAGTTCTCGTTGTGCATCTCACGTGCAGCATCCTTCACACCCTCCCTGCCTGGTACATGCCAACATCTACGTTTGTGTTTTTTGTTTAAATATTGCAAGAAAGCAGGTCAAAGGTGCCGGAGACTTCAGGTTCCCATGTTGCTCTTGCGTAAGCTGCACAGGGCCCACGAATGTCTTCAGTTTAGTTGCAATCTCACAAGTCGATGGTCTTGTTTTCAGAAGTATTTTGTATAGTCACAAAATTATAGAAATTAAACTTTTAGCGCAGATCTACTGAACTGCAGCAATCATGTGCATATTTATCAAGAATGGCAATAAGCTCATGTTTTGTTTAGAGAGCTTGAATATGAGTCTACCATCAGATTATGGGGAATTATTAGCAAATGGCATGCTGTTGTAATACAATCGTGTCCAAAATTACAACCTTTTTTTCATACCATCCATCTTTTCCTTTCCCATCTTCACGTTCTTGTATGTCGTGTAAAATGGGCCTTGATACTGATTCTGTTCCGTATGCTTTTACTGTCTCAGTATTTTATTTACTATCTTCTCTACCTCCTTGAATCCTGTTGCTGCAACGCGTGAATATCCCCAGCGTGTTGTCAATAAAGTTTGGTCTAATCTTATCTCGACTTCAGCATGTGAGCTGAATGTGTGGTCGCACGAACTGGAGGCAGAGCGAGACGTCATTCCGTTTCTTTCTTATCTCCGACGAAGATCAGGCGAGGAGGCGTATAAAAGCCAATCAGACACCTTAATGCGAAGTAAAACAGCAGCGCTGCCGCGTTCAGGCTTTTGTGGCCATAAACGCACCATTAACGCTCATTTCACCCGGTGACCGGCCACCTCCACAATCACGCCCCGGAACGACGCGCCTAGACCAGGACGTTTCTTTTGCACATGAACCTCCTCTACTCAAATATGACGCATGCATTTCCTCTTTCATTTTAGTGTAGGCGTGACTTGAACCGCTGGCTGCCGTATTTACTCTTTTTTTCTTCTCTCTCTCCCTCTCTCTCTTTTTTCACCCTCTTACACTTACTTTCCTGTTCCGAATGAAACAGCCGCCTAAACTTTGAGCGCCGCCGTCCAACCCCGCCGCTCTCCACTCGATGTGATTTCGGGTAGCTGGGCAGGATCGGACCGGACCGGACCGGGGCCCCCGAGATAGTGACGGGCGGCTCTAGCGCGCACAGGCGGGGCGAGAGCGGAGTGTGTGGCGGGGGTCTGTGTCGGTGCCTCGAGTCCCCACACTGAAGACGAGCCGAGCATCGGGATTGGGCAGCGCGCAGATAGCGTAACACCCCCCCTCCTCCTTTCTGTGGAGAATTGCGTTAAAACGAGAAGGAAAGGCCTGCGCTTTATCACTATAAAAGGACTATTTTTTATTTATTTTTTATTTTTCGGACCCACGGATTAAACGAGGACGCGTCGCTGGCTGGTGTATGTGTTTAGAATGGGACACGCTGAAGGTATTGACATTTTTTTCTTCCTCCCCCCATTTCCCCGCATTTCACGACTCGGTATCAAAATTAGCCGCCGCCGCCGCCACCGCCGCCGCTGCTGCTGCTGCTGCTGCCGCGCTCCGCGTTCGGCGCGTTTGCCGCCGCAGCCGCCGCGTCGGTTTCCCGCCGCCGGCCGCGGCACCGAGCGTCTCCACCCGCGGCTTCGCTGCCTTGTCTTTTTCGGCCACATTCCCTCCCCAGAGCCGCCAGTGATGGAGGTATAATCACGCCAGACAATTTGATTTAAAGGGGCAAAGGCAGCCATATTGGCAGCGAACCGTTAGCCTAGCCTAACGTTAGCCTTCCCTTTTCGCCTCCCTCCATGTGTGCTGCTCATAAACCCGACAAACGGCAGGAAACATTCAGCGTGTGTGCGATTTCCACGACAAAAAAAACAACCCCACAACAAAAAGCAAAAGCCCCCCGCCTGCCCGCGGCCGCGTGTGTGTTTTCAGGCGGCTCCACACGACCCCCCCTCCGCCTCCTCTCCTTTGAAGGCAGGTAGCTTGTAAGCTAGCAGCGCGCACGGAGATCATTCAGAGAAATATCGGTGTGCGCAGTCCTGCTCCCGAACCCGGGCGCGCACCTACACGCGGCGGCTCGTGTCACGCACGGCAGGTACGAGCCCTGAATAACAGCCGCGGTACTAACAGGCGGCTGGCGGCCGCCGCGTGACGCCGTGGGGATGTTTACATCGCCGCGGTGCACCTTTCCCCAGCGGTCGATCAGTGCAGGAATCCGGAGCACGCAGCCCCCCGAACCCCGGTGGCTCAGCACCGCCGCGGACACGAAGCCCGTCACATCCACGGCCCTTTGTTTGTGTGTGTGTGTGTGTGCGCGCGTGTGTGTGTGAGTGTGTGTGTGAGGCAGCGGGCGGCCATGTGTTTGTGTTGATGGAATCAAGACGCGGGCAGCGGAGGCAGAAGCTGCTGCATTGTCTGAAAGCCATTTTATTGTTGTTGACGCTGGCGGAGATGATCCGAGCCGCCGAGCGGCGGAGCCGCCGAACGGCGAGGCCGCCGCTCAGGTGGCCGCCGCGGAGCGGGCACGGCGGCGGGGCTGCTCGCGTTTTTAGCCAAGAAAGAGGGGGAAAAACAAGAAGTCAGGGAAATGGTGAAAAGAATGTGTGTGTGTGTGTGTTTTGGTGCAAGCGAGCCGCCGCGATGCGTTCAAATGCCCCATCTCATCCGATCGGCAGTCCAGCATCCAGGGCGCCTCCGCCTGCTGTCAGCGGCTGGTCTACATTCGTCGTGTAGTCGCCCGCGTGTGACACGCAAAATAAAAACGTGTGACATTTCTGCCTACAAAAACAACAACAACAAAAAAACAAAAAAGGCGGAATGGTCGTTAGATGATCCAAGCGCTCCTCACCAGCGGCTGCTCGCGAGTTTAGCAGAACTTTCACACGATGTGGTTGCTGAATAATTTGCAGATTCAGTCGGAATTCTCGCTAAAACGGGCCAGTCACAACTTCTCGGATGTAATGTGACACTCGTAGACGGGTTGTTGTGTCTCAAGAAGCTGGAGATGCTTGGAAAGACAGAAAAGTGAGGAATCCAGCAGTCAGCCAGGTTTCTTGATGGTGCCAGCCGAGCTCTGCTGCTCCAGCCGAGCTCTGCTGCTCCAGCCCAGGTCTGCTGCTCCTGCTGCAGCCGTGTCCCTGGTGTCTGCAGACTGACATTCTCCCTGTCGCTGATCTTCTCAGCTCCTTGTGTATTAACACGTGAGGAAGTCACCGTAGATATGAGGGCGCGTGTCATGTAACGAACCACCAGTGGCCCGGAGGACGGTCTGTGCTTGGAAATGTGCATCACTGCCGTATCAAGCAGATGAAAATGTTGCGGCAGCTGAGGCTTGTTGATGCTCTCGTGGGACACCGGGACAGTGTAGCTATACGTGCCATACACATTATATCTATATGAGAGGGAGGAGTGTGTCGTGCCTCAGATGATGCTGTCTCGTAGGTTTCAAAGTTCAGAATTAAATCCCTTATCTTTCAGTGGCGCTAGAAGAGGATCCCCGGCTGCCCCCCCGCTTATATGGGCTTCCAGGTCATGTCGGCGTGGAATCACCTGTCGCGCATGTTATTTCTGTCATAAAGGACCCGTGAGAAGAACCTGAACGGGACACCGGCGTTCATCTCCGTGTCTCCCTCCCTCTCTCTCCACAGGTCCAGTCAAAGAAAAAGACAGTTAAGGATGCAGGAGCCCAACAATGGATTTCTCCTTCTCTTTCATGCAAGGGATCATGGGAAATACAATTCAGCAACCCCCTCAGCTCATTGACTCAGCCAACATCAGACAGGAAGGCACCTGCGACACCGGCAGTGACCCGGGCGAGGATGGTGGTCCCTCCTACGATGCTGCCCTGGATGCAGAGTTTTCCTACCCGCCCTCAGCGTCGGAGGACATGCCGCATGTCTCCAACGGCTACCCGCCTGGCCTGGGCATGTACGAGCCCCAGGCCAAGTTCTCCATGTACTCGCAGTTCCCCAACGGCTCGGCTAACGGCTACGGGGCCATACGCAGCTTCGGCGAGCACGGCCTCATGCCGGGGGAGGGGACGGTCCTGAGGGGCCCGGGCCTCCAGGAGAGACCCCTGTCTCCCGTGTCTCCGCCGGTGCCCACGCACCACCCGCACCTGCACCACCACCACCACCATCACCACCACCACCCCCACCATCTCCACCACGCGCACCACTTCCACTCGAACCCGCCTCACCTGCAGACGCATCAGCAGAGCCCCCCGCCGCTGCCCACCCAGCACCACCTGCCCCAGACGCCTCACATCATGACCCACACTCTGCCTCCTCCTCCCCCGCTGCACCTGCCCTCCTCCAGCCCTCCGCCCTCCCTCGTGGACAGCACCCCTTCTTCTCAGCCCCCCCACACTCCATCCAACACCCCCGGTGGGGTGCTGAAGAAGACCAGCTCTCCGGAGATCAAGCTGAAGATCATCAAAACCTATCAGAACGGCAAAGAGCTGTTTGAGTCTGCGCTGTGTGGAGACCTTCTGCAGGAGCTGCAGGTACCTCACTCAAACACACGGGAGCCACCGCTGACCACGCAAAGGTCACATGTGCTGCAGTCAGGCGTAAAATATCTCGCGTGTCCTGAGAGGACCAGCGGCGGCGTGGCTGAGCAGGTTCCCCGCAGTCACACCTGCAGCGTTCGGCCGCGAGAACCAGCCTTTCGCTGGGATTGCTCCATGTTTGCATGTCGCTTCGGACAAGCTCCTCCGCTAGATTAAAAAAATGTTCGACACTGATAATAATCTCGCCGTTTGTTCCAATCTTTAGAAATATTACTGTGATCATTTATTTTTCATCATATCTTCCTAAAGCCTGCGCGGCATTGTTTTCTTTGACCAAATTTGGCGTAAAGCTCAAAGGCTTTTCCATTTACTCTGAGATAAAATGTTAAAGCCTTTCAGAAAAGTAATCACAAATTCATCCTCTGTTGATCTTCCGGCTGCAGGTTTTTTGTTTTTTTTTCCCGTCAAAATGTGCGAATTAACAAAACTTCAAAGTAGAACCCACCAGGTGCTCGGTAGATCATCTCCATAATCAAAGCGTCGATGCTGTTTTATGGGTGTTTAAAGAGCGCTGCCTTATATTTGTACGTCTGTGTTTTTTCTGTGGAATCTGAGAATCGGCGGATTACTTCATGAAAGTTGAATAACCACAGGTGCAAAGAGGGGATTGCTTGAAAATAGGTCAGGTAGTGAAAGTGTACGATTATTTTCTGCGTAATTTCCCAGTGGCTGAGAAAACTTAGAAAAAAAAGCCTGTATTTTTACATGTATTTATTTACATATTCTTTTGTGATATTGGCAAACTTCAAAGATGTGTCAGGCTTGTAAAGAGACTTAACGTGAATTCCCAAACCCTGGACCGGCGGAGCGGAAATACAATATGCAAACTCTGAGGGAGGAAACTAATCATCCTGTCGTCATCGACGATTCTGCTGCAGTTTTTGTCGGCTGATCACTTTATTGTGCTGGATTGTAAAATCGCGTCACAAACAGCTGCTTCTGTTGGAGCCTCCAGGTCCCGTGTGAGACTGCACGTCCGAGCCGTCCGTTCTTGAGTTACGATTGTTGATTTGTTCGTCCCGTATCAGAGTTTTCAGATTTTAACGCTGATCACGCAAACGGCATCACCTTTAATCCAGATCGCAGCAAACGCTATCAAACCTACAAGAGATTAAGAGGGGCAGATGGAAACGTTCCCTGACCTACTGAGTAAACGTGTATCCTGTCTCGTTAGAATTCATATACAATCGTTATGGAGCGCGTCTCTGTGCTTTAATAATCATTTCAGCGTCTCTTAAAAGGAACCTTTGATACAGATACTGGATCTCTGGATACAAGAGATCCAGTTTGAGTCGTCTTCAGCTCACCACTGTTTTCTTTATATATATATTTTTTTTTAATCTTCAGAAGGAGTCTCAGAAGAACGAGGCTGCTCAGATGCAGCGCAGACACGAGAGGAAGAAGGAGAAGAGGAAAAAGAGCACCAGGCTGCAGCCGCAGGTCCAGAAGCAAAGCTTGGAGCAGGTCCAAGCGCAGGCCGGTACCACGGGCCAGACGGAGGACACCCACGTCCAGCCTCAGCCAAGAGAGACACCCACGGTCCAGACAGAGAAGCCCCAGAAGGCTGCTGTCAAAACTGAACCAAAGACCAAGGCAAGAGCTCAAACGTCAACTCTCCGCGCAGATAAAAACGGGAATTTAAGATGTAAAATTCTACACCCAGACCATCCGTCCCTTTACTCTCCCTTTAATTAGGTTCCGAAAGTCCACCATCCCTCAGTGATCCAGGAGACGGGCTTCTGTAAGGAGTTTGTGATCGGAGACCTGGTGTGGTCCAAGGTGGGCACCTACCCATGGTGGCCCTGCATGGTCTCCTCTGACCCGCAGATGAAGGTCCACACGCGAATCAACACCAGGGGTAAGCGCACACGCGCACACACACGCACGCACGCACGCACGCAAAGGTTGAACCAAATAGTCCAAGATGCCTGGAAAGACCCCGACCCTGAACGTCACTTGTGTATGTACCAGGGCGATAAAGTCACGGCGGGTCGTTTGTGGTTTGTCCCGCAGGTCACCGCGAGTACCACGTCCAGTTTTTTGGCAGCGTGGCGGAGCGAGCGTGGATCCACGAGAAGAGGATCGTCACCTACCAGGGGAAGCAGCAGTTTGACGAGCTTCAGGCTGAGACGCTGCGCAAGACCACCAACCCCGTGGAAAAGCACAAGGTACCCACACACACTTTAGCAGCTGCGTGGAAGGCAGGCGGCGGCGGCGCCGTGGTGTGTCGGTGGGCGGGGCAGCTTTGTTTACCTGCTGCTCAAACGCTCCCAGGAGAAAATAGGAGAGAACGTCCAAGTGAAAGTGCTGACATTTAAGCTGTGAGACGTGTTTGTGAGACGTGTTTGTGAGACGTGTTTGTGAGACGTGTTTGTGAGACACGTTTGCTGTCAGTTCCCAAACTTGTCTGTGTCTGATTCTGCTCGTGCGGGTCATTTATTGAGGTGCGGCGCCGCTGTAAAGCGACTATAATAATCGGCGTCGGGCCGATCGGCCTCCTGCTGTGCACAGAAAGCAGGTGCAGAAAAAGTTAACTAAATTGGTAAGAATCAGACAAAGATGCGATGGCTCATATTCCTTTGGTACATAATCATTTCCATGTTAGGTGTCAAAGGATCGCATACATTTAGATTCCAAAGAATTGTGAAAATTCCAAAGTAGAAATGAGTTTGTTGTTGTTGTTGTGCAGCTTCTGAAGCCCATCCCTCAGAGGGAGCGTGCTCAGTGGGAGGTGGGCGTGGGCCACGCCGAGGACGCCTTCCTGATGACCAGGCAAGAGCGAATTGACAACTACACCTTCATATACGTGGATCCCGTCCCTAACGAAGCCCAGTCAACCAAGAAACCCAACATCAGGGCGGAGAAACGGAGCCGGCGCTCCAGCGGCTCGACCAATAGGAAGGAGGACGGAGGCGTGAAGTCACCCGAAAGAGAGCTGCCGCCGCGGAGGCAGCTGCCACGCAGGCAGTGCAGTATTTCCAATACAGACGATAACGCACAGGCATCAAATGAGGAGAAGAACCAGAGGGGCGACCCCGGTAAGACCGGCTCTCCTGACGCTGGTTCTGACTCAGGAGCTCGGCAGGACTCGCCGCCGCCGGTCAGGACCTGGAAAACGGCTGCAGCCAGAAAGCTGCTGCCGCTTTCCATCACGATGAAGAGGCTCAACGTGGAGATCACAAAGTGCGACTGGCCTCTCCTGCAGAAGAAAGCGGCTCCCTCTCCAAAGAAGGAGGAGGAGAAGGAGGAGCGGGTGGAGCGGGAGGCCCGGCAGCCCGACCTGGGATACTGCTCGCCGGAGGTGGGTGCGACCGAGGCGCGCGGCCACGCTCTGCCGCCCGAGTCTGGCTCTGCGAGTTGATATGCAAGAGCTGTTGTTGTTGTGAGCAGGACAGCCGAGCGAAACCTGAGCCCAGCCCGGAGGAGGAGGACGACGCCGACGACATGGAGGACGACGGGGAAGAGCGGCGAGGGTCCCCCGCCAGCCGCAGGAGCGAGGAAGGAGGAACGCAGCCGACCTCCTCACCGGGGTCGCACCACAGCAGTCCACACGGTGGGTGACGCGCACGCGTGACGGTGGACGCCGGCGGGCACCCTGGAGCCACCGAGAGACGCCCCGTGATACGTTTCTGTGTTCTCAGGGTCTCAGGAGAGGAAGCTGCAGCGGCGCTCGGTCCGGAGCAGGTCTGAGTCGGAGCGAGGCGGCGACCCCGTCCCCAAGAAGAAAACCAAAAAGGAGCAGGTACCTTTAGCTGCCCGCTAACTCAGGCTGCCTTCACACTGCAGGTCCTGGTGCTCAATTATGATTTTTTTGATTTAGGGTTTGTTTGGTTTTTTTTGCGTCGTTCACATTATGATTTAATCGCGAGTGCCATCAGACTCCAGCGTGATCAGCCTGCGGCCCCGACGCGAGGTCGCACGCAGCCGCACTTGGTGCTCACCCCGTGTTTATGTGTTTACAGAATCATAAACAAATGATCCCGATGTACAGAAGTAAACATGGACGCTTCGCGTTTCAGAGCGCGCGGAGCAATTTTAAAGTTTTTATGCAATCGGAGCAGAGAAAATCATGCCTGAATCATGAAGGGAAGGAGAGGATGAAGGAAAAAAGAGAGCACCGAGTTTAATGGCGGCCTTTAGTGGAGCAGCAGCCGCCATGTGTCCCGCCTCCTCGCCCCATGTCGCCCCGCCTCCTCGCTGCGCCGCCTCCTCGCCCCGTGTCGCCCCGCCTCCTCGCTGCGCGTCGCCCCGCCTCCTCGCCCCGTGTCGCCCCGCCTCCTCGCTGCGCGTCGCCCCGCCTCCTCGCTGTGTGTTGCACCGCCTCCTGTGAGATCTGTCTCACTTGAATGACGTAAAATTGGGATGAAAGTCGTTCAGGCTGAGGTAGTTTTGAAGAACCTCAGATATGTGTCGCACTTATGTGCACGTATGAAAATGTCCTGGGTCTGATTTGGACATCTGGGATTTGTGCTATTGAGACTGGCATAAAGAAATCACATATGGGCCACTTTTGCCTGCAGTGTCATTGTGTGCACTTTAGCGTGCATTTGAAGACGGCCGAGCATGGTGGATGCGTGGTGAAGTAACATACCATAATAATCACAGTAACGATAATGACAGCTCTCTCACACGCTCGTCTTCTCTCGCCACCAAAACGACCAAAATATGATCTAAAGAAGCACGCTGGTCCAGAGACGATAAATGCAGTGGCTGCAGATTCCTGAGACCAGTCGGTTGTTTATCAGAAGCAATTTTACAACTGGTCTGTTTTGTTTGTCGCGAGTTAATTAGTAGAACCGCTGCCCTCACTGATTGGCCAGGCCGGCGTGTAGCCGGGTGATGTCACTCAGAAAGCCTGTTTGGGCTCTTTTGCCGAGCAGCCCTGCGGTTTGTGTCCGCATCAGAGCAGCGGTTCCGTGCGTGAACGTGGGTCGGTGCTGCTGGTTGTGTGAGAGTTCTGAATGATGGGGAATAAAAGAACCTCCCTCTGTGTTTGACCTCGCCGCAGGCGGAGATGGCTCCCGAGACCACGCTCCGGACCGGCTCCCAGAAAGGTAGACCGTCTCTCGTCCAGACTTGTGTTTGGTGGAGGTGGAGTCCATCCTTTTTTTTGTTTGTTTTTAACTGTCCTTCACGTGGTCCTTTAGGCGCCAGCGAGATCTCGGATGCCTGCAAACCCCTGAAGAAGCGGAGCAGAGCGTCGACAGACGTGGAGATGGCCTCATCTCAGTACAGAGACACTTCGGACTCGGACTCCAGGGGCCTCAACGATCCACAGGTGGGTTTGGAGAACATCAACACATGAGGAAAAATCTGTGTGTAAGGCAGCCAGAATACACAGAACACACCCTCGGCTCTGCTCGGCCGCAGGACAAAGGTTCAGTCATCCGTTTATCGTTGTCTTTGATTTCAGTTGATCTCTGTTGTCCGCGGCTGCGTTGCCTCAAACGCGAGATGTTTTGTTTCTCATTTATCACATGATAAACGGAGCGGGCACATCTGCGCTGGGTTTGAAGCCAGAAGGAAGTGTAAAGGGGCGTGGTCACGGCCGGACGCATCCGTGCCTCTCCTGGATGGTTCCGCCACTCTGCCATCGAGCGGGCGGCGGGAACGTCTCCAGCTTTTGCGGCTCGCTGTCTCAGCATGAGCTTCCTGCCCGTTGATCAGTGGTCTGTCTTTGCCTCTCAGGGTTTATTTGGGAAGAGTCTGGACAGTCCGGCCGCCGCGGACGCCGATGCCTCAGACACGCAGTCGGTGGACTCGGGCTTATCCCGCCAAGACAGCAGCACCGGGAAGAGGGACACCGTCTGCCAGGTCAACGCTGACTCTTGACTGTTTTCTTATGTTCTCTTTCTTCTGTTTTAACACCGATCAACATCGATGACGCGTGTGTGTGTTTGTGTGTGTGCGCAGATCTGCGAGATGTATGGCGAGGGTTTGGTGGTGTGTGAAGGTGACTGCAACAGACAGTTCCACATGGAGTGTCTCGGTGTGACGTCGCTACCCGACGGCAGGTTCACCTGCCTGGAATGTAGGAACGGTGAGCGCACGGCTGCGTGACCTGGTCCCCGCTGAGGTGCCTGATGGCGTCACGCTTCGCCCTCTGAGCCTCTCTGTCGCCCCCCTTCCCCCCAGGCAACCACCAGTGTTTCAGCTGTAAAACGGCGGGCAGGGAGGTGACGCGCTGCGCCGTGTCTGGATGCGGCTGCTACTACCACGAGGATTGTGTCCGCAAGCTCCCGGGCACCAGCAGCAGCTCGGGTGGAGGCTTCTGCTGCCCCCAGCACAGCTGCGCCACCTGCTGTCTGGAGAGAGACGTTCAGCGGGCCAGCAAAGGTACAGCAACACCAATACGGATACCGGCTGAGGCCGTGTGGACGAGAGCGTAGGTGAAGGAAAGTTCCTTTGACGTCGTCTGCTGCCAGCTGATGCCACAGATGAAAATGTCTCCAACTTTAGAAAAAACAAAACTGTGAGTGCAAGGAGATGTCAGACATGGTGTCTGGAGACTAGACGGGATGAGTTGAGCCGAGTTGCGTGGAGGCGCTAGATTTATAGGGTCTTGAGGTCTTCATGTGCTGGACTGAAGCTCCTCCTCCACACGTTCCTGTCGCTAGCGTCCTGTTCCACGTTAAACCAAAAGGGTTCCAGCGGAATTTCAGGGGAAGCTGCACGTTACTGGAAGAAAAGAAAAGTATGAAGATGATATTGGGTTTACTCTGCTGGAAGCGTGTGAAACAGTCGTGCTGCAGTTGTGATCATTTTCAGACATAAAGGTGCTTAAAAATGAAGCTTGGCTGCTCCGGTCAGTCAACCCCACTGTGTCTTTGAGTCAGGGAGGCTGTAAACGCTGCTGGAACTGCTAGTGAGCCTCCAGGTAGCATCTCACCCGCTTGGCTGGTTTGAGCTCAGACGCAAGGAGGGACTGTGTGTGTGTGTGTCCGTGTGTGTGTCCGTGTGTGTGTGTGTGTGTGTGTGTGTGTGTGTCAGCCGGGATGCTCGTGTGGTTTCCTCTCCCATCTTATGTAGATCACCTGATGAAGTGAAGGTTGTGTAATTCAAAAAAACTTCAGTTAAGTGAGTCTTTATTAAAATCCTCTCAAAGTGAATAATTATAATCACATGTAACATAGTTCATGTGCTTTAATTATATACGCTGTACTGTGCAGGTTTGTCTGCAGACTGTAAAGTTGATTCATTTGATAATTAGGCTTGTGTGTGCATGGGAAGCCGCCTGTTGTGCGGTCTGTCGTTGTTTCAGAGTCACTCATGGCCGCGGACGGCGGCGTCTGTAGGTTATCGTGATGCTCGAGGACGTCTCGTCTCGCACGGCAAACGAGTCAAACGAGTCGGTCCTATCTTGCCCTCTGGATACTCTGTAATTACAGCTGGAGCCCGAGAAAGAATCTGACCTAATTCGCTGTCAAAGCTCTGCGCTTGATCACAGATGTGCCTCCAGAGGACTCAGCTGCTCTTTGTCCCCTCAGAGTGACCACAGAGTGTTGAGGACAGGAGCCTGGAGAAGGTTCATGGCTGCGTCTGAGGGCCGATAGAATACACACACGTGTTTGCTCAGCGGAGAGCAGCGGATGCATCAGGGTGCAAAATATTAGTGACACCTCTCAAGACCCTTGGAGGATGCCCAAGGACCCCTGGAAGGTGTCCCTAATATTTTGATCACTGATGCATATGAGTGGGATGACCAGTGTTTTCTCAGTGTGACCCAGTACAGTCCAACAGCGTCACTAACTACAGTCCCAATAACAATCATTCAAACATGTCAACACCTCTCTCACACACATTCAATCACAATCCAACATAAAACTCCTCCTGAAGGGAGAACTGATTGCAGGGCTGAGATGATTGTTATTGGGACTGTAGTTTGTGACGCTGTTGGACTGTAGTAGGTTACCGTGGAGATGAGTACCATAGTGTTCGGAGGGGGCGGAGCTGGTGGGACCTAGCCTGCG
>CAAKHG010042887.1:0-13553 GCA_901007715.1 Dactylopterus volitans | reverse complement strand
GAGATATCGTGAGATCGCAGTGAGCTTGACCTTTGACCGCCAAAACATGATCGCTTCATCCAACTCGAACCAGATTCGACAAAGTTTGCGCCAAAGTTGAAGACTTTTTTCCCCCCCTACAGTCCTGAGGCAGACGTTCAGATGGTCGTCCTGCATGAAGGCAGCGTTCCAGGACAAAACGGAGAATCAGAACATCAAGAACAGAAGGAACCACAACTCAAAAGTCCGAGCGCTCCGGCGGCAGCTCCGCTGAACATCACAGCGAAAGTGTCTCGACACGCCGCACGCGCGCGCGTGCGAGGAGGATCGCGGCTTCTGGTTCGCGACACAATCTGCCGTCCTGCGAAGCCTTTGTTTGCTTCCCGCGGTCGTCACCGGCAGAACCGCTTTTGGCTCCCGGCGCTGACGAGATGAGGCTGTAGATGAGGAGCCCTCAGTCAGCCAGTAAAATAACAAAGGAAAACCGAGACAATTCTCGGTCGTGAGGTCTTTGACTTGTTCCTTTTCCCTCTATTATCCTCTTTTCATAACTATGAACTTCGGCATGCTGCTAACATTCAATATTTATGCCACAGGTTTTCAGGGTGGGGTTCTGGAACCCGCCAGAGGTCATGAAGGGGGCTCCTGGAGGTCCTCAACAGTTGAATTTCACTTCTATTTAAGGGCTTGTGAAAGGCTTCTGTTCAGCTTATCACTTAAAACTTTTAAAATATGAAATCTTAATAATAGAAATGAAATAGGTTTTTTTTGTCACTTGCAAAAACAAAGCTGTTTTTTTCTGTCTTTATTTATCAATTTATAAAAAAAGGCATTACTTTTCTAAAATAAGGATGATTATACCAAATAACAATAATAAAATTGACAAAAAAAATTCAAAACAAGTTGGTTGACAATTATTTACTGGATTGGATTCCATGTGTTTAAATTCTTGTGAATGGTACTTGAACGCAGCTTACAGGCAGAAGGATCCCTGACGTACAAAAATCACATTAAATAAGGGCCTGTTGCTTATCCGGAGTCTTGCGGGGGGGGTCGAGAACAAATAAAACATTCACAGCACAGTAGCATTCATCTGTTGAACGGAGATGAAAAATGTAGTATATATATGCAGTACTGTGAATACTGCACATGGTGTCTCCCATTAATCGTTACAACCCAACAGGAAGAAAATGGATGGAAGAAAGCACAGTCATGACATCCCTGCTCATGAAAGGACACACACACACACACACATCAGTCTGTCACCGTACACACTGTTATATTTTGCACTCAATGTTGTGTTGTTTTTCGCATTAGAAACAGCAAAATGGATTCTAAATAAGTCCGTATGGGTGTAGTAAGCACACAGTGTCAGTATAGCCCTCCACCCATGCAGGGAGGACATCAAGTCAATACAACAAAGTACTAAGTAGCCAATAACTAATGCACTAGACGGCCCCTGGAGACAGTGGAGGCTGGTGGGAGTGTCCTGCCAGGGCCATTTGGCGCGCTCTGATTGGTCAGGCCGCTCGGCCAGGCCGGTTCCTCGGCCCCAGATTGGCGCTGGCGCGGCCGGCACCCTGGCGACCGACTCGGCGGTCTCAGATTTCTCTGTTCCAGAGCTCCATTACCTCCTAATTGCCAGTGGGATGAGGGGAGGGGGGGATGCGTTTAATGGCCTGTGCTACCTATCTCCGCGGGGCAGAGGCACACGAAACCAGGCACAACACGCGGGGGGGAGGGATTTCAAATCGGGTTGCTTTCAATTCTCGGGGGGGGCAGCGCAGTTTCCAATTCAAGACGACTTATTTCCATTTCTGATTGCAAGACACCGCACACCCGGGGTGGGGATAATACCCTGAGCTGAGGCCTGCAGTGATTGGACACCCCCTGACCCTGGTTTTGCAATTGACTCTTTCATGTCACCTTTGAAGTTCGAGACCGGGGGGGAGGTGTGCCGGACCAGGTGCCGGACCAGGTGCCGGACCAGGTGCCGGAGCAGCTATGGCGATACCGCAGGCAGCGATTACAGATTTTATGAACACGTATTTCCTCCAGTAAGAGATATAAAATGTTGCAAATTGCCGGACTGTCCCTTTAAGGCGCTTTCAGAAATCCATTCATGCAAAGTCAGTGTCACTTTGGGTTGTTTTATCTCATCAAATCACCTCCAGAAGCTGCGTGATTTCGCACTATCATGACACTTCCCCGGTCTTCATTCTGGCAGCTCTGGTTGCGTTTTCCTGTTTGGTTTTTGCCGCTTTGTCCTCGCGTGTTTTCACTTCCTGTCCTTCTTCAGTTTTCCCTATTGTGTTTTTTACCTGCCTGTTTGGTGATTTTTAACCTTGCTGGATTATCATCATTCAACTGTCAGCACTTCCCGCTGCGCCGTCTTAATCACATTGCTACGGGGAAGAGTCCCAAAACCCGGAAATGACTTAACATGTTAGCGCTCCTGGTTGTCCTGTCCTGGAGGTAATAGGGCTTTTTTAAATTTGGTTTTGACAGTTTATTGAAAGCCTGAAAAAGTATTTTCACATTTTTCATGTTCTCTGACATAAAATCTAAATATCACACTCATGACCTGTTGAAAGTTTTATTTTTCTTTTAATCGGTGGTTGCTAACAGGTTGCCGGGGGGGGGAAGTAAAACATTGTCACACCGATAGGGAAGCTGGAAGCTGATGGCGTCACCTGCAGCTTAGCGCTGGCTTTTTACTTCTGGCGTTTACGTTCGCACTTCGAAAAACACAAAAAACTTTATGCGTGAAGAGGATCTTCCTGAAAAATACATGACGTTCATTTTCTGCTGTTATCCAAAATCTAACGGGACGTCCGTTAACGTTGGTTGTGGGAACCCAGAGTTGGACTGGAAAACCACATCATGGCTACAACACAGGGTTCCAAAGTGTTTTGGGGAATCACTCTTGTTTTATGCCACTTTTTCCATGAAATATTTGCTTTTAAACTGTAATATTGACACAAATAAAGCTCACCTGTTAAGTGGAGACCTGAACAAAAGTTTAAATGTGAAAACACATCCAGCGGTTACTTTAACGTGATTCGTCGATTCCAGTCAGCTTGATTTGTTTAGCCCAGAATCGCAAACCGCACGATGAGGTAAGTAAATAATTTCATTTTTTTCACATCAGGTTTGGCCCATTTTCTTCTCCAAGTTTGCAAGCTTAATTAAGATAAGAGTTTTAAATCTATAGTCCTAACATGAATGTAAGAAACAATGGAGGTTGTGTAGAACTTGATCGTAGAAACATTGTTTATTGTAATAATCCAATGCAGCTGCCTCATTAATTGTCATTTTCATTGAAGCCTGAATCAAAGCTGACGGAGTGGCTCCTCTGACCTGGTTTATGAAGCTATCAAAAGCACAAAACGTTGATATATTCCATTTTCAGTCGGCCGCGCTGCCAACTTCTCCAACAATGAATACAGTATTTGTCGCTGCGCGCGTCTCTGCGGCGCCGTTGGTTACCATCCATATCAAACGCAGTCATACTTTATGCATGAAACTTCATCCAACCGCTCCGCGCACGGTTCGCTCACCTCTAAACAATCGTGAGGAAAGAGAGCCTCAATTAAAACGCCCCCCTCCCGGCCCCCAAATCCGAGCCGGTTAAAAGCACACTGGCTAACCTTTCGGCCAACTTCATTTACGAAATTAATATTTCATACTTGATGGGACGCAGATCCAGAGAGACGTTTAAAATATTTATCAGTTGCTGACTAATGCGGGGAGGGGCCTGTGAGGCTGAGTGGTGGTTGCCTTATTTGACTGGGTCAAGCGAGCTCACAAAAAGAGCCAGAAATTAGGGTCTTGAGGTAAATTTGGGGGTGTTTTTGTCCCTGAGATCATAATAGGTGATAAAGGAGGGCGGCTGCGGGTCTTTAGAAAACTCCTAAAATGTCCTAAAAACCCAGAGACCAAAGAAGAAAAGCTGAATTACCGGCATCATAAAACCTGCCGTCAAGCTGATGCCTCGCTAGTTAGCATGCTAGCTACTGTCGTTGGTTGGGAAACAGGTGAATCATGCGGCGCGGTGCTTTTCACTGTGTTTGAATCTATTTATTCATCTATATAAGGCTCCGTTAAAAGGGATTAACACCTGCGCACTGGGTTTAACAGATTTAACCAACCAACATTTAGGTAAGTAAAGGGTTTGGTTAAAGTTGCAGGAGCATTTCACCGAGAAAACGGCTCCCCGATTAGAAAGCAAAAGCTGTTCTTAATTTTTTTTTTTTTGTCTCGAGCGTTGAGCCCGGGCAACGGAAAGCTGAACACAAACGAAAAACGTCAAACAAGAGCCAATCCGCATGGAGACCAGCCGGCCCGACAGTCAGGAATGAGTCCCCTCCCATGCCAGACCGACCCTGGATCCAGCATCGCGCCTGGCAAGTACCCGCCCGACTGTACCTGCGGTACAATTCTGCATAAAACGACCCAAAAAATACACAGTGGCTCAAGCATGAGATTTCGATCTCTTTCAGACTCAAAGCCTTGCGAGAGGCTTGGCCAGCGTGGCGGAATAAAGCCGCGGTCCTGACGAGAAATGTAATTGGCTATTTCATGTGAATGACCAAAAAAAAAAAATATATATATATATATATATATACTGGCATAAATCCATTCAGCCGCCTGAGCTCTCAGGGCGCCGGCGACGTCCATCCCGACTCACTGTCCCTCCGACACAACTGAGAGATTCAGAGAGAAAATCGTGATCGTGGGACCAAGATTTTTTTTTTTTTTTTCGCTTCCGAGGTGTAAAAGTTGACGAGCCCGAGAGTTTCTGATGGGATCGTGGCAGACGCGTGAAGCACCCGAATGCTGCACGGCGGACATGTGCGATTGGTAAAGAGCCTAATATTCCATTGGCTCATACAGGCAGCGAGCACTTTTAGATTTATGGTTTGGCGTGATAACTTCACGCATGGTAGACGTGCAACGTCGTCTGTTTTTAACATGTTTACACTGGCTGTTCCTTCCTTTTTCGCGTGACATGCCGCTTGCGCTTGCATTATCCATTAGAAACAACGAGACATGATGACAGACATGCGCTGCACTGCGTATGCTCTGCAGATTCCATTAAAAAAAAAAAAAACAGAAAATCTACATTATTACATGTGCAGATATGCAGATATTATCGTCATGCATTTCTCAATACACGGGCACATAACTATTTGCTATTTATTATACTTGAATAATTCCCAAGCTAGATTAAAACCTTCTGCCTCTGATGCATCCGAACAGCGAGCGCTCACACACACACGCGCACACACACACACACGCACGAGCAGTGACTTGAACCGACGACCTTTTAATACCGCGGCCGCCCGCTGTAACTTAAATTCTATATTTCATATTTGTGTGTCTGTTCCACACTGCTACACTTCATTTTCACCTAATATACAGTAGTTTCTATTGATTTGTTCGTATGTTTGATTTGATTAGATATTGTTCATATTGGGCCTATTCCTACTTTGTAACATCTGTTATATTCTTTGTCGTATTTTGGTACTTCCTTCCTGTACCTTTATATTCATACTGACACGGAGCAACTGTGAGCATTCAATTTCCCTTTGGGATTAATAAAGTATTTCTGAATTGTGATTTGGATTCTGGTTCTGATTTCGGCAGAGGGTCTACAGCCTGACTCCTTTCAGGGTGGGGGTCTCCATCCCTGCTCCTGTGACTCCTACATCGTATTTTGTAGATAAACAGCGACGGGGAGGCGGACCGAAAACAGGGGAGCCTTCGCTCGGCGGGCGGCAGCTCGCCCGCGATAACGTCTGCGACGCCGCTGCGAGGCCGGCTGGGCAGAACTCGTGTCCAGATCTGCGCTGACGCCCGAAGGCATGCATGTGTCGCGCTGCTCTCCGGCTGCACTTCAAGACGAAGACGGGTCCTTCAGCCGGACGGAGTCCTGCTGGCACGGCGCCGATCCTTCGCACATTCGCCAGAACGCAAACTGATAAAAATAATAATAATCATAATAAAAAAAACTGCATTGTTCGTGGGTACTCGGCTCATCCCGGCGCTCCGATTGAAGGAGTTGGCGCGCTTCCCAGTCGAGCGAATCCCAGATGCCACCTTTATCAGCATCAGAGCTTCTTTTCATTCTGCAACAATTATTTCTATATATAAAAACAAACAAAAACGTTTGCCCATTAGGGAACATAACGCTTTAACAAAGGTAGACAACTTCTCTTTCAGCACCTGGCCATCTGTTTTTGCTCCCTCAGCCTCTGCAGGTCTCAGCTGGTCCAGTCTGATGCTGTAAACTCTCCATTTCATCAAAGAAAATGTCCTTAAAAGCTTAAATAGGAGTCAGCTTTCTTTCTTTTTTTGTTAGGGTCGTTGATGACTTGTTTCACCTCACATCTGAAAGGCCTCTTCAGTCCCACCAGACTGCTGAGGAGCGGCAGGTACATAACCTCTTCTTATATCATCTATTCTACACCTTACGTGCCCTTAAGGTCACCTGAGAGGCGTTGCTCTGAGCGACCTTTGACCTTTTTTCCAAATTTGAAGACCTTCCTTCCAGGCTTACCTGAGACATCAAGTTCTCAAGACAGGCAGATTTGACGTCACAGGGACCGTGACTCGTCCTCAAACTCGTCCTCAATCCCAAATTGGGATACTGGAGGCGTCTCCTCCGCGTCTCTCCTGAGGCATCGCGTACACAAGAGCAGTTTTTATTTCTTTCTTTCCTCCAGGGGCTGTGACAACGTTTTCCAAGCGAGCTTCGACCTTTTACCTCGTGCCTGTGCGCTAAAGCGCTAAACAGCCTGCTAACTTGCAGTAAAGGCCGCCGGCCTGCCTCCGCCTCCTCTTTTCAAATAATTGTTAGATGCACCGGGACGTAAATGTGAGTCAGAAGTGTCACGTCAGCACCTCGGTAATTACACCTAAAGTGACGGCACAAACAAAACGGCAGCAAATATTCGGAACACCCGAAAAGGCTCATATGTCGGCGTGTTTGTCAAGAAAGAGCCGGCAGGTCCTGAAATTTTTTTCCTCCCCACATCACCAGTTAACATTCTGTTCTCGCTGATATCCGAAATATCAATATATAACAATGCGGATATGTTATCGCCACCATTTTCCAATATTTTCATTTTAATCTCGGTGAGTCAGACGGCTCCGAACACGATAACCGCAGTCACCCGTGAGCCTCAGCCGCTGTCGGCCTGGAGGACAAACACGTCCAGGGATGCAAGATCGGGGCGTCGCCGTCGCGTGTCCGTGCGCCGGGATTCTCTATGCGACACGCACGATGTTACGCTTATCAAGCGTTTCTGCTTGTGTTTTATGTCATTGCAAACGTTTACCATATTCCAGCCCCACGTCATTTGAATTATTGGATGTCTGCAGAAGAAGGTCACGCAACTTCAAACAGGTCCAATGTATTTTTTGCTGGAAAAACTACATAATTACATAAATTACTGCTAAAGCTGGGTATATAAGCTGGTTATATATATGTATATATATATATATATATATATATATATATATATATATATATATATATATATATATATATTTTTTTTTTTATGTGTGGAACCACAAACCAGGATGTCAAAGACTGCAGCTTTTTGTAAACTAGCAGATAAAGTGGTCGATAAGTGGCTGTGATGACTGACGGTAACTGAAGGGAGCACTTATGTAGTCAAGCATCCAGCCTATTAGTTTCTTTATGCTTGTATGCTATATGGCATACACATATATATATATATATATATATATATATGTACATGACATAGATTGTTGCCTCTTCATGCACGTGACGACATCTACTTATTTGTTGGAGCCGTTTCTCTCGTAGAACATCCGTCTGCAGATGAATAAATGTTAAATGGGCTTGGATTTATACGGCACTCGAGGTGCTTTCTCGCTACCATGGCCTCACACACACACACACACACACACACACACACATTCAAACACTGACGGTAGAGGCAGCCGTGCAAGGTGCCAACCTGCTCATCAGGGGCAATTATGGGTTCAATATCTTGCTCAAGGACACCAGCCACCCTCCGATTCCCAGGCAGCCACTCCACCAACTGAGCTAAGCCATGTCTGACTTTCCAATTCCAACAATTCCGTCTTGAAGAGACCTGTGAATTCACAGAACTCGCGAGGTGCCGCACGCTTTTTTTTTTTTTGCTCTTGTGGGTTTCTTACCTGATGCAAGTTGATCAACACATCTATCTCAGGGGCATGACCTCCTGTAGCCATGGGGTCTGAAACCAGGGCAAGGCCGAGGAAGCGAGGGCAGGGGGTCCTGGAGGGAGACGTCTGCTGGTGCTGGAGTGCAACTATGCCTGGTTGTGGGGATGACCGTGGGGAAGGGATGTTTGCTGACCGGCCAGTGGTCTTGGAGGTGGAGTGTGGCAGGGATGGAGGGGGTCAGGTGTGACGCTGGGAGGAAGGTGTTAGCGCAGCAGAGAGGGGGACTAAGCAGGAGGGGGAGGATGGAGGAGCAGCAGGAGCCCGGGGGAGGTCAGGGATCAGCCTTTCTCTTTCACGGCCGGCGATCCAGGAAGCCTTTGGGATGGCATAACCTGCAGGAGAGAGAGGAGAGACAAGGTTTGCCACAGCCTCCACATACTGTCACTGTATGATGGAAAAAAAAGGTTCAAAAGCATTTTAGATGTTAAAAAAATGCAATGAATCTGTCTACGAAATTACTGAGGATGTCCTAACTCAGTGAAACCTGTGTGTGGACACCAGAAGATAACCGTGTTGATGAGGTGGACGCGCTCTGCTAACTTCCAGCTGTATGTGTTTGTTCTGGGACCAGGTTTCCATGATTCATAGTTTTGTCTTGTCTCCTTCCACTTATACAGGTCCGGGTCGCGGGGGCAGTCCCGGCCCGCCGGCTGATCCACATTGCACCAGACACATACGGTTCTTTCTGCAGGTGGTGGGCCTGCTGGAGGACGGAGGCATGTCTCTGCTTGGGTTTGGACCTGACTGGACCGCAGGGGCGAAGGTCCAGCCACCAGGCACTCGCTGACAGGCCCTTTCCCCAGGCCTGGCTCCAGGGTGGGGCCCCGGTAACCCTCCGGGCAGGGCACACTGGTCCCCTGATGTTTTTCTTCTTAAATGTGTCTTTATGGACCATTCTATTGTCTGACCCTTCACCCAAGACCAGTTTGCCCTGGGAGACCCGACCAGGGGCTGCTGCCCCCGACAACATAGCTCCTGGGACCATTAGGACACTCAAACCACTCCACCATCATAAGGTGACGGTCCATAGAGGGGTCCATGACTCATAGTTTAAAAAGATCCTAATTATGCCACAAAGGCCCACAATGCATCACTTCAGAGGCCACCCTCCCCTCTGATTGACCTGCTGAGGGGCAGCATCCCTGTACTGGGTGCTGAAACCGGAGCAGACGACAATGAAGACTTTGATGATGACTTGATGTCAGCTTGGCATGAAATTAAAAAAAAAAAAAAAAAAAATCCTATTTGAAACTTTGGCCTATTTGAAACTTTGACAAGAACATGTGACATTCGAAAGAAATAAAGAAACGCTTAATTACATAAAGTAGGTCACTTTTCACGAGGTAGGGTTTTAACATTTACAGGCAGACCCTTTTAACAGTGAAAAACAACATTCATTTATTTATTTATTTTAAATTGGCCCTGCTGGACTTGTAGTTTGAAATGTTTTATGAGCTGGCTTTCACATACCGAGCCGATGCGTTCCTCATAACGTAGAGTTCTAATCTTAGTTACAACTGTGCAATGAATATTATGTAATCCGGACACAATGTGGCATATGAACTTGAGCCGTGAAAAATCTCCCTCGGGACTTTTAAGACGCTAAAATAGGTGGATGATTGTTTTGATTTTCAACCACTCGAACGTTCAAAACTGCAGCGACCGGACTGCTGCTAGCTGAGGCTATTTTCCCCCGTGACGTAAACATCAATTTTATTGCCAAAACATTCAGCCGCAGAATCTCTTGTACCACATAAATTTGGCCGAAGCTCATTTTGGGGCTTTTGCTTGAACTTGCAGTTATGAGGTAAATGTTGCAAAGTAGGTCGGTTCTCCAGTGTGATGATGACACCATCACCGTCTACATCGGTCCAAAATAAGCTCTGCTTTTACTCCGCCACCAGCTCATTCGGTTCTGAATGCAACGCAAACCCTGCGAGGGGCAAACGCTAATGGCCAGAAAATGCGCCAGTAGCCAAGGTGAAACCAGGACCAGCTGGAAAACATTGGCATCATGATGTTAAGTAAAACAAATATCTTGTCTTTCGCCACTTTAATTGTCGTGTATTTATCTCTTTCTGCAGAATCTGGCTATGATTGTTAATCCACCCCAAAGGGCATAAAATTTAGGTTTTGCAATGTCTATGTTGGGTTTTCAAGACCCTTCAAACTTTCCCCAGTCAATTAAATCGCCGTGTCTGCAGTTTTTTTTTTTTTTTCCCTGCCTTTCTTGGGCAAAATTTAAATTGAAAGCTATTCGTGGCCAGGCAGGTTGTGTTTCGTGACTTTGCTTCGTGTCCAAGAGGCAGCAAAAGTTCAAAATCAAATGGGCGGCATCTGCAGTGGGGCTGGCACACGAGAAATGGGACAAACTCAATTAGGCATAACGTGGCACAAAAATGAGGTGGCGGGGGGGAAGGGGAGCATAGAAAGTCGCGGCGATCGACGGCACATGGCTAATTCCTCCCGAGTGAGCCCTCTCTGTTTGGAGCTGCCGTCACATGAAGAGGCTCTACATCTGTCTCTGCCTCATTCAGCTGACTCATCTGCTCCCTCTGAGACGCTTACAGCTGGCTCACTGCACAAGTACAAGTATGGCGCTGAATATATGAGCGCGCCGAGCAGGAGTGCTAAGGAGATCATTATTCTGCACAATAACGCCGCACACTGTGGCTCGATTACGCCCGGCTGCCTCCCCGGGACCGCATCGCGGCTGGGTCGTGACTGGGCCTGACCCCCTTTCGGTCCGTCCCCGTCTTTAAAACTGACAATGCGTCAGTTTCACCAGCCAAGCATAGGCCCGGTCCTAGCTACGGTTACGCAACCATGGCCGTTGTCTAGCAGCCCGCGTTGCTAGGATACCCTTGCTAACGGTGGCTCACTTGTCCCGCTAATTTCTGCCTCGTCATTTCACACTTGCAGCCCGCGGCTTTGTGGAGGAGCAAAGAAGAAGAAGAGGAAGAAAAAAAAGTTAGTGGCATGTTGCAGACGCCGAGATGAGAAGGTTAACGGAACAGCATCCAAGAAGCTGAAAGTTTTGGAGAGAAGGGACCGCAAATGATGCCGCAAGGAGGACAATCCGGGCATGCCCAAATGCAGTAAATGAGGGAGGAGATATAAGAAGGCCTTTCGCATCATGGCTTAATCATTAAAAGAGCCTGTTTGGTTTGACCATTGGTGACCTACATGGGGGCTTAATGTACGGTCATGGCGACTGTTCGTACTTGGGCAGCTTTTCTCCAAAAAAAACGATAAGTACAGCGACATCTCAAGGTACATACATGCTTGGTTGGTCACCCACAAACCACCGGAGGAGGGCCACGACCCTCCCCAGGTAGATGCACGACACTGCCATGATGGTGTCACAAGCAGTCGTCATTATCAGAGACCTGGCAGTGTTCTTTGACCTTACATCTGCTCCTGACTTACACCAGGTCTTATTAGTGGAAAGAAGGCCTGGAACCAGATGTTGCAACCAACCCCAGATGGACTTCATTAGGACTTCATGATTCAACCCGCTCTGTTTATGCGTATAATACAGCCAGTCTCGGTCCAGTTGCAGTTTTATTTACTCCATTACAAATCCATGAATGCATTTTCATTTCGCTGCGTGTTGCAGAGAAAGCGAACTGTGCTACGAGAATAAGCAGCTCAGAGAGCAGCCTTCAGACAGCTTGTATAGTTTAGTCACTTTGGCCAAAGCGGACCCCGGTCCTGCCCAGGCACCGGTCTACTCACCGGCCAAGCCTGACCCCGGTCCTGCCCAGGCACCGGTCTACTCGCCGGCCAAATCTGACACTGGTGGTGCCCAGGCACCGGTCTACTCACCGGCCAAGCTTGACCCCGGTGGTGCCCAGGCACAGGTCTACTCACCGGCCAAGTCTAACCCCGGTGGTGCCCCGGCACAGGTCTACTCACCGGCCAAGCCTGACCCCGGTGGTGCCCAGGCACAGGTCTACTCACCGGCCAAGCTTGACCCCGGTGGTGCCCAGGCACAGGTCTACTCACCGGCCAAACCTGACCTTGACGGTGCCCAGGCACTGGTCTACTCACCGGCCAAGCCTGACCCCAGCGGTGCCAAGACACCGGTCTACTCACTGGCCAGGCCTGACCCGGGTGGTGCCCGGCCATCACTCTACTCACCACCGCTATCGGGTGTCTCACTCACTCAGTGCCAGCTGTGAAATCAGAGAGCTCTGAATGATCTGCCATTGAATGTGCGAGGGGGGCCGCCGGCGCGCTTGGGCGACAGACACCGAGGAATGCCGACAGGCAGAACAAAAGGGAAACGTAGCCTCTTGTGAACGAGGGGTGTAAATACAAATGATATGGGTGGCCGGACCCATTAAAATAATCGCCCAAAAAAGATGTACCCTTTATGTGTTCTACCTCCTCCGGGGAGGTTATGCTTACACCTGTTTCTCCGTATTTTTTGCAGGATTACACAAAAGCTTTCGGGCTGAATTTCAGTGACCTTGGTAAGGGAGCGTAACGTTGGCCAGGAGAGCGAGAGCTCTTTGAATTGTGATGCAAAAACCCATTAAATTAGTGGAAAGTTTCATTTTCTTACAATAACATTGGCAGAGGTCCGCGCTCTCCGAGGACCCGTCCCTTAGCAGGGCTGCGTGATGAACTACCAGGCTGTTTTCAATGAAACTTCTCGGAGGAGCGGCCAAGGAAGAGGCAATAAATACTGGGTTGGATCTGCATATTTTTCGCCTGGAACTATTACTCGGACCTTGGCGGCGGGATACTGTATGTCATCTAGCTGCATAATTCGGTGATTAATCAAAGGGAAAGCGAACAGCTAATGTGAAGAAAATTGAACACAGCGATACTACAAAAATATGAATTTACTATTTCGAAATACCACATTTGACACAAAAGTAGCATTCAGTTAGATTGGGGTCACAGTAACACCACGGAAAGACAGCAAAGGCTTCATATGGACCAAACAAGCCATACACGATATTTCATCTTAACACTATTATTTGTTTTGCAGTGCCTCCGCAGCTGCGCCGGCGCCACCCGGCGCCACCACGGCGCCGCGGAATCCCGGTTTCGTCGCTACGTGCTCACGCGGCCGCGCGTGTCTGAGGCAGCGCCGCCTTCGCTCGTGTCCGCCGCCGCCGTCGCGTGAAGATGTTGCAACGACGAGGTCAGATCAGAGGCCTCCGGCGGTGAGAGTGGGCCGGTTATCAAAGGATGCAGCTTCTAAAGGGCAGCGCAGACTTTTAAATGCCCCCTGCAAGCTGCCTCCATGTGAGCTCAGTTATCTAAACAATGCTTCTCTCAAAATATGCTGGGTTTTTTTTTGTTTTTGGGGGAGA
>CAAKHG010042886.1:0-11016 GCA_901007715.1 Dactylopterus volitans | reverse complement strand
GAACGCCGTCGCCTCCATCGCAGACGTCGCCGCCGCCTCCATCGCTGGAAGGTTCTCCCGTTAAAATTGCTGGTTTCATGGATTGCTGGCGACCGCTTCCGTCCGGATCCGTCATAGCCAGGCGCCACTGGACGGGACGGTGGCGGTTCTTCTGGCGAGGAGGCTCCGCGCGCGCGGCGGCGCCGCTCGCAGCCAATGGCGTCAGGCTCCGCCATGAGGGCTGCCGGCCACGCCCCTCTGCCTCCCGCATGGGGAAAGAAGGTGACATTCGTTTCCTGTTGAGAGCGGCTTACTCGCTTTGTTGGGTCATTATGACATCATCAATCACCATCTAACACTTCAGTGACACGCCCACATACACACACAATTAAAAAGCAGTCATCTCGCCGCTGCAGTGCATTGTGGGGATCAAGAGTTGAGTATATACAGCTGAGGGCGATGCGGCGGCGGCGCCGCCACCGTCCTCTAGTACTCCCATTCGTCCGTCTTCATGTCCAAATAGTTGAGGATGTTCTGGGCGAACTTGACCGCCTGCTTCCTCGCCACCTTGGTCCCCTCGTCGCCCTGCGGGTCCACGGCGTCCAGCGCCAGCAGCTGTTTGGTCAGCAGCTCCTCCAGAACCATGTAGCTCTTGTCGGCCCGCTTCCCGTCAAAGCCCAGCACCTGAGCCTGCAGGTCCGAAAGGCTCCCCAGGACCAGCCACACGGCCCGGTGGGACGGGTGCTCGCCGGGGCCCGGCTGGCGGCGAGCCAGGGCCTCGCGGAGGTCCAGGAAGGTGATGATGGCCTGGACCTCCACCACGGCGCGGCGCCGGGCCTCCCTGATGCACGGGTTCTTGGCGGTGTCCACCTGGTCCAGGTGCGTGAGGAGGCTCTGCAGCTCGGCTTTGGGTCGGAAGCTGAGGTCGTCCATCCCGCAGTGGCGCAGGACGCCCTCCCGCAGGTGCGAGACGTGAGCTCGCACCGCCTCGATCTCGCGGATGGAGTCGTTCTGTGCCAGGTCGTACCTGCCGGCCCCGCCAAAATAAGAGCATGTCAGACGACAACACAGTCGGGAATCTTTCAGGTTTGGCTTTACCGGAGACGAGTAAGAGCGCCGACTCGGCTCTGGAAACACGCGGACGGAGAGCCTCAGCTGCGTGAGCCAGACCGCACGTCAGAGTAATAATTATAATACTTAAAAACACGGGTCCCTCCCTCACAAACACCATGTTCCGACTCTCACCTGCGCGTGTCGTCTCCTTCGCCCTCCAGGTCCAGATGCTTCAGCAGCCCGTTGATCTCCTCCACCACCTGCTTGCGGTAATTCCGGATGGCGGCGTTCCCGGAAACATCCAGCGCGTCCAGCTCCACCTGCATCTCCGTCAGGATGCGCGACAGGTGGGCGCAGCTGTCTCTGCCGCTCAGGCCCATGAGCAGCGCCACCAGCTGGCTGCGCGCCACACTCACCTTCACCATCACCTGGTTGATGCGGTGCACCGCCTCGTGGGTGTCGCCCGACAGCGGCAGGGAGAGCGTCTGCTGCGGCGTGCGCCCCTCGATCACGTCCTGCACGGCGCAGAGGCGCGTCAGCGCCCGGTAGCGCGCCTTGCGGAGCGGCACCCTGCCCCCCGTCTTGACCTGCGTGAGCCTCAGGACCAGCTCCTGCAGCGCGTCCACCAGCTCGTCGCTGATGTCGGCCGCTCCGCCGGTGCGCTGCGGCGCCACCACGCGCTCGTCCACCAGCCGGCGCGCCTCGTTGCTCAGCTCCTCGATGGCCAGGCGGGACGGGTGGGTGGCGTTCTCCTCCAGGTAGCGGAGCAGGCCCTCCACCTCCTGCGCCGCCCGCTTCCTGGCCCCCTGCAGCTCCAGCTTGCCCTCCGTGTCCACCTGGTCCACCTCCAGCAGCAGGCGGGTCAGGTCGCGCTCCAGGCGCTTGTAGTCGCGGTCGTTCTGCAGGCCGCTGAAGGTGCAGACCTGAGGCCCCAGCGAGGCCACCTCCTTCTGGACCTCGTGCAAGCGCATCATGGCCGGATGCTGCAGGTGATACGGCGGCGGCTGCTGCTGCTGCTCCATGGGATGCTGCGGCTGCTGCTGGGAGCCGCCATGATCCATCCTCTTCCCGCCATCAAAGGGCTTCCCGAACAAGCTGGAAAGAGACGGAATGAGCACGAGTTACGGGAGGCGGCTGCGACGGCTTTTCGCTCTCCCGCGGGAAAAGATGGCCGATCGGTGGGGTTCCAGCGTCTGACATCCGCAAGAGAAATGCCGATAGAGTCTAACGACTGACCCATGTCACCGGACATGACTGCACCCTCGACACCCAGAACGGCCGAGTACCCACAACCATCCCGGACAGCCACTCAGAACGTGAGCCGTGTTCCGCCCGGTTTGGAGGCGGTTCTCGCGTTACCTGCAGGAGAGGTGAGCGAACGCCGAGAGCCGAATGGAACAAGCGAAGCGACCGGAGCAGGAAACAAGGCGCCGCGGGGCAGGAGTGTCCTAAAAGGAGCTGCGGTGACGTCACACAATTGCGACATCAAAGCAAATATGACATGACGATGTCGCACAGTCCGCAGAGGCTCGCCGATTGTTGCTGAGAAAGAGGGGACGCGGTTCCACAAACGTCGCGTCTGCTCGTGTCCGCGCGCCGTCATTCAACCCTTCGTTGGCCGGCTCTGCTTTGATGTCACTCGTCAGAGCCGTGACGAGCGCGCGGAACACGGAGGGGGTCATTCATTGGTGAGCGAGTCTGGTGATGTCGCCAAGCAAAGACGGTTGCCATGGCGCGTCGGCACAGAGCCCGGCCGGCGTTAGGGCGAGTCCGCGAGCTGGCGAGGAGGACGGACTTCATGGTAAGAAGTGGGAGGGGAGCTTAGCGGGGTTGTTGCCATGGACGCGTTCGGCCGCTGCCCCTGAACGCTGCGCGCGTGGCGCTGCCATGCTAGCGGGAGCAGGCGGGGACGTTAGCGTCTGATCGTGTGAGAGGGAACAAGCAGACGTGAGCGGGAGACCGGCTGAGTATTCGCGTGAACTGCGTTACCACAGAGACGGACATTAACAACTGCGCCGTCACGCGGCTGGACGACTCTGCTCGGGCGACGAGGCAGGCGTGGCTCAGGTGGGACGAGTGGCCGGGCCGCGGGTTCGAGGATGCTGTCAGCATCCATCACCGCCGCGCTTCTGTATGAGGGGGCGGGGCATGAGGGCACGCCGGTATTTTAAGGACCAATCTCAGCCAATCGCGAACGCCTCATCCCACTGGAATTTGTCCTCCATCCCATAAGTCACCGCATGGCGAGCTGGATCGAACGCGCCTCCAACCCTCCCCCCGCCCCCCCCTTATCAAGACATCGGCCAGATCCGGCGACATCAGGCCAATTCGGTGGCATCGGTCGGATCTGGGTCCGCTGACACGGATCGGATCCAGGTGACGTCAGTCGGATCCGGTGACATGGGTCAGTTGTGCAGCGTTTTACGCATTATGCCACAGCAGAGCACCGGACCGCTGGCGGATCCGTGTTCCGTGAGACTGCGGATGAGCACAGCTGCACCAGAACCCCACCACACCTCCCTCTCTCTCCCTCTCTCTCTCACTCACACACGCACGCACGAGCACGCACACACACACGCACGCACGCACGCAGCAGCATGGGTGACAGCGTTAATAATCCTCACCTTTTCAAAACTCCGAACACGCTCGCGCACATGTTAACGGACGTCAGTTTCCATCAGCAGGGGGCCGGAAGCTCGTGGACGAACGAGGCCGGGAACAATGTCGCTCCGGTCGGTGTCGGCGCGGCGCGGCGCGGGCGGCTGCTGCTGACTGCGGTCGGCGCTGTGGCTCCACCCTCTCCCGGCCAGACGGCGCTGCTCCGCTCAGGCGCGCTCAAACACACGCCAATAACAGCGCGACGGTGCCGGGGAACGTTACCGTGCGTTTATGACTCAGCAGCCGCCGCCGCTCGCTGACGCCGAAGCCGCTCGCAGCCGCCGCTCCGGTGAGGCTCGGCTAACGGCGATCAGCTGACCCCGCCCCGCCCCGCTCGGTAACTCCGGCCGTTCGCTCGGAAGCTGGTCGGTCGCCGTCGCGCGTCCGTTCTTACCTGCAGAACCAGCGCACCGCCATCAGCAGCGGCCGGGAAGCAGCGCGCCGCCGCCTCCGGTCTGAGCTCGAGACTTGGAGGGGGCTGAGCTGGCTGCTAGCTGTTAGCCGCTAGCTAAAGCTAATCAGCCCGCCCACGAGAGCTAACGAGAGTTTCCGGAGTTTCACGACTGCGGGCTCGCTCGACTCGGCGGGCGTCCGGCGTTAATTAACGGTCACGTGACGTGACGCAACCGACGTTCTCTCTCTCGCTCTGTCTCACACGCACACGCGAAGAAGAAGAAGAAGAAGAGAACCCGCCGGACTCGGTAACAAGCGGAACCGCTGGAACGTCGAGCGGAGGGAGCTTTTTGTTCGTCCAACACGAGCGGCGCTTCCTTCGCTGCACTGGCGTGTCCGCGGGGGCGGGGACAGTGACGTCAGCAGAAAAAAAATCCCCAAAGAACGGCGACACAGAAAACCTGACCAAACCTGCGACAAATGGCAGCAATCACGTGGCGCGCGTGTGCTTTAAACTCCAATTAGCTGAGTTAGCTATAAGTTGATGGTGGAGTCGTCTTCTTGATGTGAATTAAAAAAAAAAAAAACACAAACCCCGCCCACCTGCTGTCTGTCCCAGCGGCGCCGGTGGATTCTCGAGCCGCGGGTTGTCGGTCACGTGACCGGCAGCGCCGATACACACGCACATACGCACGCACAAGGACGCGAGCCTGGCCCAGCGTCGGTACGCGAGCGGCGATGGCGTCCAGGTGTTTAGCGAGGAGCTTCGGTCCCGTCGGCGGCGCACGCGGCCTCACCGCCGCGGCCACGAGCCTCAGGAGCTGCTCCAACCCGGCGACCCCCCGACAGAGCAAAGTACCGAAGGTGCGTGTGTGTGTGTGTGTGTGTGTGTGTGCGTGTGTGTGTGTGTCATGCTCTCTCAGACGCGGTAGTAACTCTGTAACGTGGATCCTCTATCTCACTCTTCTTCACACCGGTTATGTTCACTCATTATTGTATATTCGAGGTCACCAGGAGAGGATGACTGGATAAGTGCAAATTAATTGCATAAAACATTGAAACATGCATCTTTACGCTCGAGGATCTCAAGCTTTTTTTTGCATCGAGGGCCCCTAAACTGAGACAAATGACACGATCGACCCCCATTTGACAACATTTTGAAACATAAACTCCAGAAATACACAAATATTTACCCTGAGACTGAATAACTTTACTCTTTGTCAGTGTGTGTTCAAGTGGATGTCAATTGGAAAAATTCTACAGAAATTTGTGGAAAAAAAATATATGGAGAAAAAGTCATTTTCTGAAAAAAAAGTTGGAAAATTTCTAGAAAAAAAACAAACCCTGGGGACCCCCTCGAGGATCCCGTTTGGGAACCGCTGCTTTAGACTACATGGGCGCCTCGTCCACCCAGCGTGCTGGTTCACTGCTGCACATCTGTCCTGCGCGTCTCAGAGGGTCTCCATGGAAACCCTCTTTTAACAGGCCGCTTATGCATAATGCGACAAAACATCCCTGCACTCACATGAGAAATCTGTCAGGTAACCAGAGCGGCAACTTTTTATGTTTTTGTTTTGAAAAATGAACAATCATTGTAGAGGAAGAATAAGGTTTTTTTTCCTTCCTGGTTTTAATACAACAGTGTTGCACATATTTGACGATTCCAGTGTGTAAATGACTCTTGGTGGTTCTAATGGAGGCCAGTCTGTGGTCTGTTGTGTTATTTTCATCATTCTTGCTTATTAAAAAAAAGGTCAGCAAAAAATAAAACTTAACAACAAGCTGCAAACCCACCATGGGGGGTCTGGTACAACCAGGGACTGGTTTTATGGTTATTAAATCGTTTGGGATCTTGGCCAGATGTTCTGTGTTTGGATGCATTTTTTTTTGACTGGGACGCCAGTTGGACCGGGCCAGCAGTCGGATGGTGGTCAGCAGTCCTACTGGGGGTCTGCAGTCGGACTAGGATCTGCAGTTGGACAGGGGTCAGTAGTCCTACTGGGGGGTCAGCAGTTGGACTAGGATCTGCAGTCGGATGGTGGTCAGCAGTCCTACTGGGGGTCAGCAGTCTTACCAGGGGGTCTGCAGTCTGACTGGGGTCAGCAGTCCTACCGGGTGGTCTGCAGTCGGACTAGGATCTGCAGTCGGACTAGGGTCTGCAGTCCTACTGGGGGGTCTGCAGTCGGACTAGGATCTACAGTTGGATGGGGGTCTGCAGTCTTACCGGGGGGTCTGCAGTCTTACCAGGGGGTCTGCAGTCTGACTGGGGTCAGCAGTCCTACCGGGGGGTCTGCAGTCGGACTAGGGTCAGCAGTTGGACTGGGATCCGCAGTCGGACGGGGTTCAGCAGTCGCACCGGTGTCGGCGATGCTGGAGATACTGGAGCAGCCTCCCCACCCTCCCTACCGCCATCTGCCCCTCTTTCTCCCGTCTCACCTGTTATGTCCTCTGACGTTCCTCTAACGTTCCTCTGACGTTCCTCTAACGTTCCTCTGTTCCTCTCCCTTCATCTATTTTCAGTGTCTCCGGAGTTGTACAGAAAAAAGGTCTTTATGTTCTGTTCCATTAACGAATGAATAATCATCGTTCCTCTGATTAATCTACACAACAGAGACCCGCCCCCAGCTCCACGCACGACTGGATTGGTCCGCCCCACCCTCTGTCAAACCTGCGGCCAATCGTGTACCAGGAGTCTGAGGGTGAGACGGCGCTGGAGAAGTGTCTGCGGAGCCTGCGGCAGGAGACGGAGGACTGGAACCACCACTTCTGGACCAATCAGAACGTCACCTTCAGCAAGGTTACCATGTTTTTTTCAGTAAAATCAATGATGGCGGATGACAGTCCAGGGTTCATCACACTCATACACCAATTAGACGAGGGGTCTCCATCGCCACCTGGTGGCTGGCTCGGTATATCTTGTAAGCCCCGCCTCCTCCATGTTAGTGGGCGGGACTTGGAAAATGGCAACTTCATATAATTTTCGCCTCAAACATGGTTTCTGTCATTTCGGGTAGTTTTTAATCGCTCTAGTTTTTGTTCAACTGTTCATTTTTCCGCCGAGTTTGGCTTTAATGAGTTATTTGATACTACAGAAGGGGGCGTGGCTTTGACAGCTGCTCTGAGTGAAATACAGGAAGTGGCGGCGGCGTTCGCAGACGTCTGTTGAGGAATCGTAGATGTGATGGACGTGAGCTCCATGTTTTCACCAGCAGGGGGCAGCACAGGCAAACGGGAGCAGCGGCAGCGTTTCTGCTGTGACGGGCTTTCTCGCTGTGGGTTGCTGGGTTTGCCACGAGTTTGCTCAGTTGTCATGGTGACGGCCGGCTGTTGTACTTGGAGGTGTAACGTCAGTGCGCGGTGGCCATCTGGTGATTGTCTGCTGTGGCTTTTGTATGTTTTTTCTGCAGGAAAAGGAGGCGTTCATCATCTCCCAACTGAAGGCCAAAGGCTTGTCCGTGCGGGATGAGCAAGGTGAGGAGGCGGAGCCTCTGTGTGTGTGTGTGTCATACCTTCACGGGGGCCAACGCTTCGGGGGCTACGCTTGTGCTGCTCGCCCGCAGGACGCCGCCGGACCCTGAGCAGCGAGGAAATGGCCCAGTTCTACAAAAGCTTCCTGGACAGAAACCGAGAACGACACGCAGGTTACAACAGGTGAGCTGTTTTCTCTCCCATGATGCCGCTGGGCAGGACGGATGCAGCCGCAGGCGGGGCCTCTGCTTTCACGTCACCGTCAATCTGGTGGCTCCCTGCATGAGTGTATTTGTGTCTTACCTGGAGCGTCACCGCGTACGAGAGCTCGCTGAGGTCAGTGAAGGCATCGCTGGGCGGCAGAGAACACGGCAGGATCGCGCGGAACGTCTGCAGCGTAACTGCGGCGCCGATAACATCAGTGCGAGCCGGGAGCTGCCGGTGTCCTGGTATGTCGGTCGGCAGGTCGGACGCCTCCAGACGTGGGTCGAGGCTGCCAGCAGGGGGCGACTCTGCTGGTCTAATTATGCAGAAGTCTAGAAACTGATCCGTGGTTTGTGGTCTCCTTTAGCATGAGGTCATGTTCATCTCCGGTCAAAACGAGGCTTATGGCTGTGGCTACATGGTGATTGACAGGCGGTTACCATGGCAACCAGGCTGCGCCTTACTAACCAGAAATGTGATCTCTGATCAGTCCCCATGACCTTTAACCCCTGCTCCTCCCTCTCTCCCCCGGCCCCTCTCCAGAGAATGGTACCGCCGTAACTTCACCATCACCTTCCTCATGCTGCGAGTCTTCGTGAACAACACGTGGAGGCGGGTGACACACAAGCACAGCAGCCCGCCGACGGGCCGATGATCGCTCGCCCATAAAACCCCCGGCCGCTCGCTTCAAACCTCCTCTGCCGTCGCTTCATCGAACAAACGGGACCCTGAACGCCTCTCCCGGGGCTGGGCGGGCCAAAAAGGACGGCAAAAAGATGGCGACCCCGCGATGGAACGTGAAGACGAGCTGGTCGTTTGTGTTTATCACAGTCATCACAGCAGGGAAACCACAGTCCAGTACACACACCAGTACACAGTCCGGTACACACACCAGTACACAGTCCGGTACACACACCAGTACACAGTCCAGTACCCAGACAAGTTTGCAGACCACTACCAAGTTGTGTACCCGGACCAGTGTGCAGATGGCTGCAGTTGCTAGTACTTGTAAATAAAGGTATCAGTTACCAACAATTTATAAGTTCAACTTTTTAGATGTGACTGTTAAATATGGAAAAAAAAATGTTGATCATTCATGACATCAAATAAATGAATCATTAGATATTAGCACTTTAGATGCTTCTCGTTTAAATGGCAGCAGGCTGACTTAGACGTCCACGTGGATCCGGTTCTACCGATTTTATCGATCCGTTTCACCGGTCACCGGCAACTGACAGCTTCAAACCGGCCGGGATGACGTCACCCCGGAGGAAGGAGGGGACGGGGCGGGTGACGCCATTTTCACGCAGCGGCGGTCGGTCAGTCACCGGGGCGGGGGAGCTGTCATCTCCCCGGCACCAGTCCGCTTCCTCCGGCCTCCAAGACGCCCGTGTTCCCGCGATGGAAGCCCAGGAGACGCGGCCCGTCCCGCGCGGTTCCGACTGAAGCCCCGGAGGTTCGACGCCGCACCGCGTCGCTAGCTAGCGGGCTAACTAACTAGCTAGCTAACTAACTGGCTAACTAGCCACTCGCCGCTCGCTGGCCGACCGGGACGGCGCGGAAATTCCGTTTCAGCCTCGCGGTCGCCCACTCCCGGTGCCGGTGCCATCTCATCTAACTACAGACGAGGAGACCCGAGAGAGCCGGCGGAGCCGCAGCGGATGTCCCGGTGGACGGTACGGAGGCTCCGCGTACTTCCCTAGCTTGATAACCTGCGGTTAAATCTCAGGAGTCACGTGATGACTCAGCTCGCCGTGTTTGAATCGGCGTCGTTCCGCCGGTGAGACGGTGTCTGTCGGTGATAGCGGGGCCCGGTGTCTTGACACCGGCGACCGGGACCCACGCCGGGAGCGGGGGAGCCGGGCAAGGTGGGGTGCGACGAGTACCTGCTTCTTCCGGTTAATCCCGAGTTCGACGAGGCGGCGAACGCAACACCGGGGGCACGGACGCGCCACCGCGAGGGTCAGTCGCTCCGGTTTCCGCCGCAGCGGCCCGTGAATGCGTCATGTGACTGTTGATTCATTGATATTCAGGGCGGCCGGGGGACGTGAAGGCTGCCTGTGTGCCGCGGACAGAGGAGCCCAGTGTGGGGCTCGCAGCTGGAACCTGAACGCATCTCATGAGAACCTGGAAACCCCAAGGCCGCTCACCTCCAGATACTAAAATTACTATTAACACTAACATTACTCTCACCATTACCACTAACTATACTGCTGTAACTAGTAAGATCGGCTATAATATTAACACTATCTATACTCTTATTACTATTAATATTACCTATACAACTATTGATAGTGGATCTCTGCTGATCTGGTCCCCCTTTGACTGATCAAGCGCTCGAGAGAGTTCCTGGCGTTGCTGTTCTGAACCATCAGAACCACCCGGACCAGCCGCGCCATGTATTTCCTGTCCGTGCGGCTTCTTGGCGTTCCATCTGTTAAACCGGATGAACAACTAGACAGACGTGTGGAACCCGTTTATGGAGAGCGGAAGATGGGGGGTGATGTGGTGGTGGTGGCGGCGGCGGCGCTGCTGTTGTTGCTGGTGTCTCGGTGGCTCACAGCTGGAACACTCAGTTCTTATGTCGACTCGTCCTATCAGGGTTGGCCTCGTTTCTGAAAACATGACGGGCAGGTGGCACCGACCCGGTGGAGAGGGTAGAGGGCGCTGTGACCTCGCCACGCCCAGTGTTGTTGAAGAACCTGAAGAAGCTGTGTGTCTTAGACCCTTCAGGGCCCTGTTGACTGCAGGCCACAGGTTGTTTGGCTAGTCCTTCAGCCAACACCAACCCTTCCGCTAATGTTAGCCATACAGCTGATGCTAACACTTAGGGTAATGCTAAAGCTTCAGCTATTGCTAACATTTTAGGTAGCACTAAAGCTTCAGCTGACAGTAGCCCTCCAGCTAACGCTCACCTCGGCTAACACTAACTCTACAGCCGATGCTAACACTTGAGCAAATGCTAACCCTTCAACTAATGCTAACACTTGCACTAACTGTAGAACTTAAACCAGTGCTTAAGCTTCAGCTAACAGTAACGTTTCAGCTAACGATACATTTTTAAGCAAACCCTAACACTTAAGCTAATGCTAAAGCTTCAGCCAATAGTAACCCTTCAGTTAACGCCAATACTTCAGTTTACGCTAACACTTCAGTTACGCTAACACTTCAGTTATGCTAACACTTCAGTTAATGCTAACCCCTCAGCTAACGCTAACACTTAAGGTAACACGATGTGTGCCAGAAGGATTGTCAAAGTCA
>CAAKHG010042884.1:0-22384 GCA_901007715.1 Dactylopterus volitans | reverse complement strand
ACTAGGCTTGAGAATTTTTCTGATTGTTCCCTTTCTTGTGGATTGAGGTGAATGCTAGAATAGCTCTATTGGCTGAGGAAAAACCTAGGCTAGCTTCATGGGTAGTTGGCTTAGTTTAGCACAGAGATTGTTAGTAACAGGTAACGGCATCATATTGTCTGAAAGCAACAAAATGCATCAAGTAGCACCGATACACATTATATCTTACTTGGTTTTTATGGGTTAAACAAGTATCGGGTTTACTGATGGTTAGCTTTTAGCATTTAACAGCACCGGGAAAAAAAAAAAAATTCCAAAAAGATGTTGCGATGGCATGAAATAGTTACAAGTGGCAGTAACTTGTCATTTGAAACTTGTGGTTTTACAACTTAGATGAACGCCGTGACGTACGTCAGGTTCGTGGGCCGAACCATGCGAGCCGTTTCCCAGCATCTTGTTTCTTGTGCCAAGCTAACCGGCTAGCTGTACCCGCCGACCTCCAGCTAACGCCAGCAGTCCCAACGGCACATTTCTAGAGGAGAAATTCATCAGCCAACCGATTTTAGTGTTTAATACAACCGCCTGCATCAAATGCGCCTTCAGTGAAGATGATGTGTCTAGTTTTTATTCTTTGTTAAAGAGACGCTGATTCCACACTGTACTGGGTGGCACTGAGGGTTTTGTAGCCCTTCGTTACATCTCATTTATGAAAATGAGGGCAGCAAGCCACATCCTTGAAAATGGTCATTAAAATAGATTAAAGTTACATGTAACATACATTTCGGTAATTTCGCCCTTGGGGATCGATAAAGTCTTCTGACTTTGATTTGCATCTCTGACGTGAAATATCATGTTCTGTTGTATTTCACACCAAAGCTATCTGAGGCTTAAATATGCCTGGTGGGTTTAAAATCTCAATCCTCCTTTTCTTTGCTGGTTTTAAGCAAATGTTTAATTTATTAGTCATAATACTACTGTGATGTTTTGTGGAGCGCTGGCAACATTGTTTATATGACGGATGTTCCATTTTTAGAAACCTCAGCTTTTATGGTTTTTTAGTTTTATTCCAAAAAAACAAAACAAAAAAAGCCTCGCGGGACATTCCATTCTCACAACCAATCTACACAGAAACCTCCTGAAAAAGTGATGCAGGCAGAGGAAACCCGCAAGCTTGGCGAAGCAGCTCGACACGTCCAACAGCATGAACTTGTGTGCCTGTCTTGTTACCGCTATATATTCGTCGTAGTGTTGTTAGGAATCAAATTTCAGAGAGGTGGGACTACCAGGAAAGCTGCGTGGCGCGTGGCCAACCACTTTCAGTTAGGCAGGCGGAAGCGGGGTCCAGCTTTGGGTCCAGCAAGTGTAACAAAGTCTTTATCCCTCTGGACAAATTACAAACACTGGAGTTTTGACTTTTATTGAAAAAAAAACAAAAACCTCAAATGCGGTACTTCTAGGAAGTGGTCCGGCAGAAGTGCAAATGTGGGTCAGTTTCTGTACATAATGTCATATTTGTACTAATAAAAGTTTGAAAATCAAAATAGTTTTTTTTTTAAGGAGAGCAGGGAGCAAGACACAGACTCCAGTCAGAACCTAGAAAAAGAAATGCAGGAAAAAATGCAAAGCTGAAGAGTCCGGGCATGACAGCCGTCAAAAAAAAAAAAAACATGTTGACTTTTGCTTCGTTCGCCACCAGCCGACAACTGCGCAAAGTGGAAACGGCAAAAAACCGAACGTGCGCGTCTCAGAACAGGGCGGGGGGGATGCCGCTGCCAAACAGCAGACGCCAGGAGGTCGGCATCTTCCATTTGTTTGGTTCTTTGCTCTGAAATGAAACGCCAGACAAAACGAGGATTAGAGCCGTGTCATCTCAGGTTGCCCCCTTTTGACGTCGACTCGCACCGAAAGCCAAGAGGCAGAGCGGCTCCAGACGGAATCCTTTTCACCATGACATGCAAGTACGGAAAAAAAACCGGGAGCGAGGCCCGAGGCTGGACCGCAGCGGGCCCTCGGGCGTGCTCCTGGACGGGTGGCACTCACAGGGTTGTCCAGCAGGTGGAGCCAGTCGTTGAGGTGATTGATGAGGGTGAAGGCGTCTGGGATGTTGTCGCCTTCCGAGCAGAAGATGAGCAGCACGGCCAGCGGGACGTCCTCAGCGCAACTGCGCGGTCAAACATGAACAAGACAAAACACCTCAATACCACATATCCATAACAACCAACTGTGCCTCCAGTCATAACAGTCCATAATACTGTGCAACATGCAGCCATGGTAAAAAAAAACAAAAAAACATGTTGGAAATATGACAAAAAATCAACTTACACAAAGGGGAAAAAAATGTAACTTTTAATTCTTATTTTGTTATTATAATTTGTTGTTCTTGATCAAGATTTCATGAGAAACAGTAAACATGGTCCACACACAGCCTTCACATCTCAACAGCACCACACACACACACACACGTGCACGCAAATGAGCGTCATTAATCACGGTTTATTTTCTCAGAATGCTACAAGGCCTGTTTAATATGCAAAGTCTGCTGGTGTAATTTGTTAATTATATAGTGCCTAGTTTTTAGAATTCTGCATTCAGGTGTTCAAAGGCACTTGAATATTCCAACATATCAATCTTTATTTATGGAGCACTTTTCATACATAAAAGCAAACATATATGGATATGGCCCACCACCATAAGACGTCTTAAAAAGGACCAGATGGAAGTTACTTTGTTGAGTCGTATTCTTACATTATCACAAAATGTTTCCAACCGTATTCAAACTGGGAGAAACCCGTAACTGTATTGATGTGTGATGTGACTGCGTCGCCTGTCACTGCTGCCGTGTTCCAGTCGCCCCTTCGGTTGCTTTAATGCAGCATTTTTTTTTGCCACGCATCATTTTTTTTTCAATAACCAAATGCCATTTTGGACCACAGTAGTTCCATGGAGACAAGATATGTTAAGTTAGCGAGCTAACGTTATTTCACCTTGACATTATTTCATCAAAATGAAATCATGTTATTTCATTAGAATGAAATGACGTCAAGTGAACAAGGCTTTCATATATATATATATTTAATAATCTGTCAGCACGACCGCGACCCGGAATAGCCGGAATAAGCGGAAGACAGTGAATGAATGAATGAATGAATATGAGTTCTAATTCATCGGCAATGGTGGTTGTTGAACGGCGAAGCCCAGAACTCCCATGAGGCTCTGCGGCTTCATCCTGTCATCAGGCTCCATCTCTGTTCATGTTTTGTTCTCGAGAGACTTCTGACAAAATGTGACATAGCGCGCATTTAAAATTAAGTCTATAAAAAGGTATTAATTAGAAGGGTCACTTTCTAACTTTAGAAATAAAAACGGAGCACACCATCGCGTTTTCGGCAGCGTCACACTCCTCGCCGCCACCCCCACCTGTCTGTGTAGAGCCCCTTGGTGATGCCTCCTCCGGGGATGTAGAATCGCGGCTCGGCGCTGGCGTCCGTCAGTCCGGGGTAGGCCGACACTCGCTCCATCTCCCTCCAGCCGAGCTCCTTCAACGCATCCGCGCTCACCTTCAGCAGGCTCGGAGTGATCAGGTACCTCAAAGGAGTGCTAACACACACACACACACACACGCGCGTGAACATGAAGATGACATGTGCACAGCAGAGGCAAAGAGGTGGCTAGTTAACATGGCACTTTTCTCCAAAGTGCTACGTACCCTTGCAGCTGCTGGTCGTCCCGCTGGTAGGCGTGGCTACTGGACAGAACGACAGTCCGGGAGAACCCGCTGGCCTTGATCCACGACACCAGCAGCTGGCGAAACTTTTTGGATTTTGCCTGCAGTGACGACAAATCAAAACGCTCTCACAAAAGGAAACGCAAAGAGAAGGCAAAAGACCAACAGGCGACGTGTCAGAGTTTTCGGTTTCACCTGTATAACTGGCGCCCTGATCTGAAGAACCACCAGCTTCAGCTCTGCTGCTGTGTAAACTGTTAATGAGGGGAAGATTAAAAAAAAGGGTTTTATTGGAATTCGAGGGCGACAGATCAACTGGATATGAGTTGTGGGAATGTGTTGGGATTTTTGTTCAGAAGTAGAATCGGTCACAGCGAATAAGACCAATAAATTTCGGGTTAGGTTAGGGCCAGACGCGCAAGCTGGACAAATGACGCTCACGAGTTGAAATTAAAAATGTCCCAAGTCTCTTAGGTCTTGGATTAATAAAACTGCTGCACTGTAATTTTGGAGAGTCTGCACATTCAACCGTCAGCAGCAGCCAAATAAAACGAGCGGCGTCGACCTTCCGCGGCGGTGTGCAGCTCCTCCGCGTCCTCCTTGCAGGTGGCGTAGGGGTTATTCCCGGCCATGGGGATGAGGCAGTCTGTGTGCAGGTGGCCCACTCTGCTCAGGTTGAGAGTGGACACGATGAGGTCCACCGCCAGCTGGCCCACGTTGCCCACCGCCACGGCCGGCTGGAGTCGGGAAGAAAAATGCAAGAGGGAAAGCTGAAGATGTCTGGAGAGGGGAGGCTGCGGTATCGGGCTTTATGAAAATACTGACTGCATTCGGAGCTTTTGATGCATGTAGAATAACGGTGCTGCATCCCCCCTCCACCCCCGTCCTTCAGCAGAAGGCCACACACAGCATCTATTATATTTATATTGTGTTTTTCACGGGTTTTTACCGCACCACTTGTTGCCCCCCCTTGCACCTTATCCTGCTGTGAGCACAATTTCCTGGTTGTGGGTTCAATACAGTTTCCCTTTTATCTCAATAACTAATGGCTTTATAAATATTCGCCAACTATTTGAAAGATACAGCAACTGTGCATGAATAGGCTGGGTCGCGGCTGTGGGGCTGTGAGTAATCCGTTAGCACGACCACTGGCGTTGTTTTACGACCCTGGCTGTCCGTCAACCAGCAGCGAGGGAGGCTTCCAAACTCCCCGATTCTTCATGTAATGGTGTATAAACTGCGTGGCGCCGATAAACCGCCTCGTACACACGCGGAAGGCGCGTGTTTGCGCGCTCCCACTCGATCACAACTGAAAAGTTCCGAGTCATTTTGTGTTTTGTTTTTTTAGTAGTCGAACCCGCAACAAGCCGCGGCAGCACCGCACACACGCCGGGTTCTGAAAGCCGGGCGTCGCTCACCATGACCAGCGTGAAATCTTTGAAGACCGGCGGGGATTCCTGCGAGGCGATGAACATGATGCCGCTCGGTTATTATTACTTAAAGCGATTTTCCGCTGACAGCTCTCGCTCGTGTTTTCATGCAGCCCGGCGCTGCTGGGAAACCTCAACTTCTGGCCTGAGTCTCCGCGTCCATTGTAGATGACGTAGCGTTTAGTAGCTGCTCGCAATGCCGGAATAAAATAAACCCGCGACGGTTTTTCTTATGGAATAAATGTAGCTTGGCAGCCAATAAAAGGCGACACGGCTACTCTAAACTACATGTGTTCACCTGCATGGGAGTTTTTATAAGTTTTTGATTGGAAATTGTGTTGCGCGAGTTGTTTTTATAATCAGGGATATCGATGGTCAACTGTGGCCGCACAAAGATTTGATGCGTGTTAGAGATCTGCAGCTGCTCGCACGGACGGTTTTTGCCCGATTCAAAAACATGTCAAGGCCTAACTATTTTTTCAGGATCATACGAAGGTTCATACGAGTAATTTACACATACACAATGTATATTCTGCAATCACTCCCAAAGTCAAAGAATTGCGGTTTAAAGTTGTTAATAATTATTACCCAGCAGCAGAAATATTAAATAAAAAGTTTGGATTTGAGGTTTAATGATTCTCTTTTGTCCTGTTTTTTTTTCCCCAGGTGGAATGCAAAACTATTACACGTCTTTTTTATTCTTATCCAATAGTGTCCCATTTTTGGCAGGATTTGTTTGACTGGATAGTCACGCCATATAATGAACATAATATAATGAACTGCTAACCCGTGCACATAGATATGCTATATATATATATATATGCAATATATATATGCAATTTTTTTTTTTTTAATCTGCTGTTGCTTTGTCTTTTAAGCTGTTGATTATTCTACGATGGCTGTAATACTACTAGTATTACTTCTACTACGACTACTACTACTACTAATAATATTATGAAATTACACTTTATAAATTACATTCAGACTTCCACTGGCTTTGACATGTAAAACAGCTGCCAATTATGGTTTCCTACAGACATGATGAATAGATTCAAAGAATCTGAAGTTAGTACATGAATAAATTTTTTCTCATGTACGCCCTCACCTTTCATTCAGAGGTATTAAATATTAAAGGCCTTTCTCTACCCTGCAACATGCAGTATTGGAGCTAAAAAGAGGAATATTGTGCTTGTTTCATGATTCACAAAATAGCACATGTGGCGCCGGACCACACACGGGCCTCCTGTCGATTCTTGACTTTGTACTCCAACCGCTCACTCATCTAATGTCATTTGTTTAATATAATCCTAAGAAAAAGAAGAAAAAGCGGAGGGATACCTTAGGCAGCTTTAAGGACACATATGCGTTAAAATCGACATGTAATTTCCATCACAGTGGTCACGTCCGGTCATTATACAGGACAAGATCATCACTTCACAATTCTTTTTTTTAGCTATAACACAATGCTGACACGCGAACGTGTCTCCCTTGAGACAGTTATTTCATCTTGACTTCATTGGGAATAGGTCGGCCTTCCACCGCAGCCAGAGCATTTTCCACCATGTTCTGTATCATCAGCCGTGTCGTGCTGTGGGTGTTGGTGCCCACGTGGGGGGTGATCAGCACGTTGGGAAGGCCGAGGAGAGGATGATCCCTGGACAACAGGAGACGGAGAACCTGGCTGAGTGCTGCCGAATGTGACCGTCACAAAACTGACATGTTACCATCCGGCGAGGTTGTCGCTGATGTGCGCATTCCAGGTGCAAATTTATACATCCAGATAAAGAAGTAAGATTAGCATTAATTTGTGTTGACATGGGCAAGTGCAATAGTTACGCCCCTTTGAGCTGTGCTTAACGCTCTGCCATTCCAGCAGCTCTTTGTTAGCATTGTCTGCTATTTGTTGCAGAAAATAAAGGTTTTAGGCCAGAAAACGAGTGTTCTACGACAGCCCCTCTATCAGTGCAGTTGCATAAAAACTCCCAGGTGTTTTTTGTTTTGTTTTGGATGAACCAACAACCAATTAAATTCGGGAGCGGGTCTGGACATTTTTGGTGGCGCATGGGCCGAGAAAGAGTACATTAGATTTTAATAAGCAGCCATGGCCTCAAGGTAGAGAGGCGGTCTTGGTATTGAAAGGTTGCAGGTTCACTTCCCAGTTTTAGCAGGGAAAAATTGTGTGGGTGAAGGGAGTGAACAACAGCTGAAGTGCCCTTGATCAAGGCACCTCACCCCACAAATGTCTCAGAGCTATAATGACGATGAAGTTCCTTTCCTATATATATAAAAATATCTTCTTTCTTTTTTTTACATTAACCTTGGCAGAGACCTCTTTAGTGTTTTCTACTAAAGCAATCACACCGCCTTTTACACTATATGTAACAGGTCCCTGAGGACCCGGCATGCCAGCAGATACCGTGGACCTCCAACAAACTGTTGACGAGGTTACACTGTTCCTGGCTGAGGAGTGTGGGTGCCGGCGGAGAGGCGAGACCTTGGTAGAGGTTCAGGATGAGTCACATCCAAAGCGGCCGCTCGAATGGTTCCGCAGCGCAGGGCTTCAACTAAAGCGTCCTGGTCCACAACGAGACCTGAGACACACAAAGAGCAACGTCAGGCTCACAGGCGTTTGGGAATGAGGAATTCCAGCACTGCCGTCGGCGTTCCCACCTCTGCTGATGTTGACCAGTGTGGCGGTGGGCTTCATGAGGGACAGCTGCCTGCGGCTGATGAGGCCCGTGGTCTCGGGACTCAGGTTGACCGCCAGCACGACAAAGTCTGACCTCCTGAGCAGGTCGTCCATGTTCTCACAGTAACTTGCCCCCACGGCCTGCTCATCCGCAACGCTCCTGAGCAGCATCGGGAAAAACATCCGACACAAAAAGAGTAAACCCCCTTTCAGTTCAATGGAATGTCAAAACTGTTTTCTTTCTTTGTTTCTTTTTTTTACCTTCTTTTACCTTCTGTTCCTGTTGTGATACAAGATCTTCATGTCAAATCCTCTGCCTCGTTGAGCGATTTTGTCCCCGATGCGTCCCATTCCGATGATGCCCAGAGTTGACCCCGTGACTTCAGTTCCCATTAGGAATTGCGTCTGGGTGGTCTTTGGGTCCACAGCTATTCGATGACCTGTGAAGTGAAGACACTACATGCAGTTAAGTTTGATCACAAGGTAAATTGCCATTCTGATGCTGCACGGGGTTGGACGACGGGGGATGGGGGGGGTAGTCACCATGGCAACCACACAACTGTTGCTAATGTTAATATGAGCAGAGACCTGCTGTTGAGCTGCACTGGTTCATACTGGGATGTGTCCCTAATATTTTGGTCACTCCACACATACACATTAGGGTGACCGAAATATTAGCGACACCTCTCAGTATAGCCCAGTACAGTGAAACAGCATCACAAATTATGGTAACAATAACAATCAAAATATGTCTACACCTCTCGCAAACAGATTCAATCAATATCCAGAATCATCAAACTCCTCCTAAATGGACGATTTATTGCAGGGCTGTTATATTATAATTTATGGTAATTATGCAGTGGAAATAATGTTGTGGCTGATCTGTGTTTGTCTATGATATGTACTGTATACAGGATATGTAATATGTATATATGACCGCAGGCCTTCACATTTGCTTCTACCATGAAACTTTCTTCTTATACTGACGTGCCATGTTAAGGAATCTCCCCCTTAAAACCTGGACACGTTTGACACCTATTTTTTCCACACCTTTCCTCTGCAAATCTGCAAAAAAAAAAAAAATGGCGTGGATTGACCTTTGACCTCACCCTCAACAATCCCACGCGCTGACGCCAGAAGCAGAGCCATGGCCATGTCCGCCGTGGCGTTGCTGACCACACCGGGCGTGTTGGTCACTTTCACCCCGAGGCTGCTGATGTACGGCACATCCAGGTGGTCGATGCCCACCCCGCCGTTGGCGACCACCTTCAGCGCGGGAAGCAGGCGGAGGAGCGAGGGCTCGGCGGCGGGGCAGGTGTTCCACACGAGCACGGCCTGGATTTTGGGGCCGTGCAGCTGGGGGTTTTGCAGGAGATCCTTGTGACAGACGACGTGGAAGTGCTGCGTGATGATACCGGTCAAATCGTCGAGGTGGCCGCGCCCGCCCACCTCTGAGATCAGAGCCCAGGGTTTGTCCCCCTCCATCATCTAGGAGGCAGAGGAGCAGACACGGGAGGTGGAGATGAAGCGCTCGGTTTGTCTCGTTTTCCGGGAGATTTAGACAAACGACACGCAGAACGGGCCCGAATGCTGCGTCTTTATTTGCTCTCCATGACCCTATAATGACATTTTTTATTTGTTCTTTATTTCATTCATTTATAAAAGAAAAGAGCAAATTAATATAAGTACAAACATTCTCCGATCTAGAATAAAAGGGAGCAGAAAGAGCAAGAAGAATCTTATTCAATCTGCCCCTTTATGCCAAGAAATCAATTTACAAAGAACGCGATTTAAAAAACAAAGAACGTAATTTAAGGGATATAAACATAATAACAACATCGAAAATGGACGACTGGCCACAGACTGAAATTTCAACGCAGTTAATACGTAATTAACTGCAAGTGCGTAATTCAGCACTGACTGATAGAGCAAATCGTAAACTTGAAATAATTTGGACTTTAAGGTAACAACTGCATTATTCTTTCGCCTTGAGAGTTAAAATCTACAGCATTTGTGCAATAAATACGGAAGTGGTGTACTTTACTCAGTAGATCTGCGTCTAATGAAGTTACTAAGAAACAAACGCACCTTAATAGTACCGCTGCCCTTTGAAGGTGTGTTTTTGACTCCTTGTGGTTCAGTCAAGTTTTATTGTTGTTATGAAATTGCGAAATGCCACTCACCTGCCTGAGACTGCTCTTCCAAACTGTTTTACCAGATTCCAAGATGGATGCCTAACCCCACACCAGGGCTATTGATAGACTGCTCTGAATGAGAACACTGGTACCTTCTCTTCATTCATAACCCAATTTGTTGAGGCAAAGTGAGGCAAAAATATTTATGCACCAGTGTAAAAAGATGCAAAACAGTGAACAAGATTTGACTCACTAGAAATCTTTGCACTGGTCTTCTGCTGATCTTGACCCAGGAAGCAGTACCCAGTCAACTTTGAGGATTTCAAAATAAAAGTTTTTTAACTGTTGATACAAATAGCACAACTAACAGTCCTCCTCCCGGTGCAGATAGTCGTGATATGTGTTTTAAAAGTAGTAATATTGATAATAATGATAATGATAATAATAGAATATAAATTGGGTCCTCCATGTATAGATCAGATGGGTCGCGACTGTGTGTGTCTTTAAGAAGAGCTTGACCCTTGCTGGTGGACTTTGACCCTTGAGTTTAAGCTTCTGATATAAACAGTCCTATAAAAAGGCGGCTGTAAGTTTAAGTGTGAAACGCTTTAGTATGAGCACGTCCCTCACTCATTTGGTCTTTATTTCATGCCTAATATTTAATTTAAACTGGCCTCCTGGTAGTTGAAATTGCTCTGAATTCAAGACTCGGCAGTCTGTCTGCAGGACAAGTGTCTCTGCTGTTCAAGGGGAGGCGGAGCAGATCTTTTTAAAGTTTAAAGAAAGCGATCATGCAATATATAGTGATTGAAGTGCTCGCTGATCCCTTAATGCACATCGACATAATGTTTTAGGCTCATAAATTAAGATCAAAGACCCTGAAATCACCAGAAAAGACCACAATAAATATACAATCATCACACATCTGTCAGCACTGAGAATCCAGCGTCTGTTACATACTGAGGCAGTGAGCATCTTTCCATGTTCCATGTTACCTTGTTGTGATGCTGCACAGATCTGTGTGTGTTTGTCACTCCGAGAAGCCGGAGAGGTTTCGCTGGACGCCACAGTCTCTTCACACACTGAACAAAGAGGCTGCGCATGCTGGTTGGATAGATAGATAGATAGATAGATAGATAGATAGATAGATAGATAGATAGATAGATAGATAGATAGATAGATAGATAGATAGATAGATAGATAGATAGATAGATAGATAGATAGATAGATAGATAGATAGATAGATAGATCCAAAAAGTCAGATAAAAGCTAGTCTTAGAACGCATGAAGAAAAGCTATAATGAACAAATATTGTTTTTTAAAACAAATGCAGTAAATTCGTTTTAAAAAATCGATGCTTTGTATGTTTATACATTTTAGGAGTGGCTTTTATCTGGTTTTTGGAAATGAACATTGACCAAATAAGCCATTCTCATAAGCAATTAACGAAAGTTGAATCATACATTAAATGATATTATTTATGTAATAATATTTTTTTCATTTGCTAAATCGTGCTGGCTGATTTTAATATTTTGAGAACAAGTTGAATCTGTTTTTCCAAAGTACCCTCGAATAATGTACAAATGAGAAAAGGAGGGTGCTCGTCTAGTCATGAATTTTAGAACCGCCTCGTTCCTCCAGATTTTATTGAGGTTGAATAAGTTCAAGTAGCTAAAATAATCTTAAAAGTTAAGTTATAGCGTTGGAAGTATTAAGAAAACATTATATCACCAAAAAAGGTTCAAAGCTATGAAAATGAATCGTGATCCAGGGAAATTGGAGTTATCAGCCTGCAGCTTCTGTGCAACGGTGAAAACAAATGAAGCCTTGAAACATTTCTGATTTGAATCCAAACATTATTTGCTTACCTAGTCTGTCCATCTGTCAGTATAAAAGCAGTTCTGAGACTGTCTTACTAGACTGCCGATGCTTTTGGATAATGGTTCACTGCAGTAGGTTGTATATTACATCATCCCATGAGAGCGATGTCATTTCTGACTGACGTGTGATCGGCACCGAGCAGCTTCAAGCTGCATAATGAGTGACAGTTTCAGTTGAGAGGACTTGAAGCTGCCGGGTCAACTGAGTGCAAAAGGCTCTTTGGGTCGTAGAGCTTGCCAGGAGAAAGATTAATGAATAAACGATTTAGAATGAAACTTCAGCTAGCAATAATGAGGATGTTGGGGGAGTGGTGTTCTAAAAGAAAATGCACCCAGTGCTCCAAAAGATGTTACATGCGTGAGAGGTGCATTGTTATGAAATTTCTCCAATGAAAATGTGGCGTTCTCACCTTTTCACCTTGAACATGATGAGTTTCTCTGAGCACAGACAGAGGAGGAGGAGGAGGAGGAGGAGGAGGAGGTCTGACCCTCTATTACTTTTACATAAGAGTACAATTAATACAATAAATCCCAGAGATGATCTGAAAGGACAGTCCATACACTGTGGCGAGGAGGGGAGGGTTATTCATTAAGCAGAAACGCCGCGCCGGCCGCGGCCTCGGGGATTGCACAAGACCGAGCAAAGCGTCCAATGTTCAGAAACCACCCGTGAAGCCACGAGCGCGTGGGCCAATCCTGCTCGGGGCTCATATGTGAATGCATGAAAAGAAACGCAGCTTGTTAATCGCGTTTGCTTCGCTCGCACTTTACCGCCTCCTCTCCCCTCCGCAGTTCAGTGGAAATGTCAGGAGTAAAAAAAAAAGAAAAAAAAAAGGGAACATCATAAACGCAGGGGCAGGACCTTTCAAGTGGAGCACGGGGATATTAAAGTGCCTGCATGCAATAAGTAGGTTCAGCCAAGAAATCTGATTGGTCAATTAGACACAAGAGTGTGCTCAAATCAACAGAGTGGCACACCGAAATCATCGCTAAAATATTACTCTGTCGTTTTCAGGCAACAATTTTAACTGAACTTGAGCGGAAGCCGTTTATATCCACCTTTTGATTTATATTTTGGACTTTGGTTTTGAGGACTGGTCGGTATGAGGCACGCGGAAAAAGCAGAGAATCGAAAGCAGCTGACAAATGCTGAGCAAACTGTGGGGTTTGCAGCTATCACAAATGAAGCAAGTGTGGGGGATGCAGTCATACACAACAGGATATATACGAACATGACGGCGTCGTAAAGCAGCAGCCTATTGTATAATGTTGCTTAAGCAAAGCAAAACCATGTAAGGTGCATGAACGAGCATGTGCAAAAAAAAAAAAAAAGAGTGTGGGTGTGAGTGAAGCGGAAGTGTTTTTTTTCGCCAGGATGAAAAGGGAAAGTAATAAGAAAAACAAGGATTTATGATTTGTTTCGAAATAACAACGCAAATATGTGAAGAAGAGCATGAGGGTAAAAATATATGAACGACGCCGTGCCGCAGAAATGCTGACGACGCTCAGAGAGAGTCATCGAGGCTGGAGGCTGATTGGCCAACCCCGAACACCGAGACAACTCAGTGAACGACGACCAGCACTCAGCGTCGCCACTAGGTGGCGGCAACCCATCAGCCTGTGGCCGTGTGGCGGCTGCGGCTCTGCTCTGTGTCACAGTCCCACTTGACCTCCCCGCTGCTTCCTCTGCAGGATGGATGACGCCGGCGGCAGCGGCACATTGAAACTATTCATCAGCAGCAATGACACTTGTTCCTAAACGTTGTGGCTCGCAATCAGCGCCCTAATGACCTCTAACCATAACAAACGGTGCGCACGTGTGGTGGCAGGTTGCGGCCGTGGCCCCGGCGTGGATGTGAGCGTGGATTTGTGGCTCGTCCAGCGTTTCATTTGTAGGATTTGTGGAGGACTAAAGAGCTAAAGAAAAGAGAGACGATTCAGTGAATAAGCAGGTATTGTAAGTTTGTGTAATTGCTTTTTTTCCCCCCCAAATAGAATATTAAATGAGAAACAATAAAGTAGCCCTATAACACGTGACCGTAATTTAGTTGTTTGTTCCATGGTGAAACTTTTATTCTATGTCGAATGGAGGACCTGCAGACCCCAGAGGTGTTAATCTCTGTCTCATCTCCCCGGTGCTCTGTTCTATCGTCCGGCTTGTTCCTCGTGACCTCATATCAGATTTCTGATTTTGCTTCAACTATACATTTCAAAAGCACTCTCAAAAGCAGCCGAATCTGCATTACGGGTGCAACACATAATTTCGCACACACACACACAAAAAAAAAGCTTTCATGATGCTTAAATCAAATTTTTAAGTACCATCGTAGAATATAAGACTGTCATAATAGTGCATCATGCATGTGACTGACAGACAGGCAGATCAGAGTCACGGAGGGTTTGAAAGACGGAGATAATGCAGGTTAAAAGGAGCAGGTAAAAGTGCGAGAGCAACCGAATCGATCACACTGGCTGTTCTCTAAAACAAGTCCTCAAAAAAAAAAAAAGTCATATAAATCACTTAAGATAGAATGCTGATTGAGAGAGCAAAACTTTACGTGATATAATTTCAAAAGATAGAAATGTGGGATGAGAATAAAAACGCATACGGCTAGAACATGGGTGAGCATGTATATAAATAAACAAATGGATTTAGAACACTATATACATATCTTTTAGGATTTAAAGCGTCACATCGACAAGTCTTAGGTTTTAGGCAATCTATGTCATTTTGAAATGAACTTAATTTCCCTTTATTTGGAGGTTGCATAAGTCAATTATCAACCGCAGTTTAGAGCCTTTCAGTTTCCCTGAACTACTTCAAACGAGTGAGACAAGAAAAGCTGCATCACCTAATGGCTCCAACATCCTCTCCCTCATACAGCTTCACATTGAAGAGGCCACTCTGTGTGTGTGTGTGTGTGTGCGTGTGTGTGTTTCTGCAGCTAGACAACGCATCGGGGAAGGCCATGTGTGCGAGGCGGCTGCAGATCAGTAGCTTACCTGCGTTTCGCTGTTACGTAATCTCACCTCTTCCCAACCTTCCTCCATCCCCAGCCCCATGCCGCCGCTGGCGCCACGCCTCCCCTGGCCTCATTCAAAAATCCTCACCAGCTCCTCCCAATCACATTTCAGGTGTTAGGTTGGCGGCTGCCCCATGCTCCGCCCCTCCAACCCCCCATCAACACTGGCCAGGGGTCATCTAGGCTTTCCTTAACCTTTCTTGAACACTCACATCTCCAGCCAAGCGCTGCCTGCTGCCATGACACCCCCCCCCCATTTCTCCCCCCTCACAGAGTGCTGACTCAGGTGGCATATTACATATCTCGGCTTCACCGCGTAGGAATTTTATCGACGCTGATCAACAAGCGAATGTGGAGGCGCCTTACAGGGCAACGTCTGACCAGCCTCCCGCCTCGGGCCGGACGCCACGCGAGTGGCTGGGCGGGCGCTGAATTCGGAGTGTCGCACGCATGTCGCGGCCTCATGTGCGCAGGCAGGTGAGGGCTTATACACCTGATCTGTGGTGTCAGGGATCAGTCCAGAAAAAAAAAAAAAAAGAGTCCCCTGCTGGCTGTGATAGATTGCTGAGTCCACAGGCCCGTCCTGACTCAGCTTATCGGCGCCGGGGAGCTCTTTGAAGTCAACGTGTCGCCGCTTTCGCTCAGCCTCTCGCCTCGCAGATAAAAATAAAACTCCAAAAACAATGCAGGCGACCCAACTGTGGGAATTATAAATGGCGTTTGGTGGCTGCGGTGTCGTGTCTGCTCCCTTTGTGCTTCCTGGCGGCGGCGAGAACCGCAGGAGGAGCGAGATCTGAACATTTCTGTTTGCTTTATAATATTATATAAAGTGCCCGCCTGTCCTCTTTTGTCACAACCGGAGAATAAATAGTCACAGCGATCTAAGGAGAATTTAAAAAAAAGTTATGCGATCGCTTTCAGTTTGGGCCCACCCCTGCCCATCTCCGCGTGTTTTAGATGTCTCCCTGCTCCAGCACAACGCTCGGTCTGCTTCTTTTGACTCATTTGAGCTACCCTGCCAGGTTCTGATGTGCCCCAATCGATGACATCCTGGCCTTTCCTATGATATCTCATGTGTTTGGGTGGGATGAGGGGAACTTGGTTTTCATGCTGAGGGGAAAAAAAAGGTAGACTGTAGAAAAACAAAAGGCGACCTTGTGTACGAGATTCTGTTCATCAGCTGAACAAAAGATACTGGCAAAATGTTTGGTTTAATTTAGAAAGTTTTATTTAAAAAAAAATTGGATTGACAATCTTGTTTTCTTGTCAGCCTAATTTGATTTGTGTTGCTGCTGAGTTTTATATATATATATATTACAGTAAAACTGCTCTGTTGTCCACAAAAATAAATATTTTTATGAAATTCTAATTGTGAGCTGGGTTTTTTTTCACTCCAAAGAGGCAGGAAATCACAACAACGACAAAAATAATTGAAAGATATTTTTTCCCTTTCAGGAGATTATATAGAATTCTCCATTAAAGGTGCTACATACAAAATGTTATTTGAATAGAACTATAAATTTAGGCAAAAAGAGCTAAAAGGGACTTAAATGCTGTACCGAAATGTTTGCCAACAATCGCCATGTAGAAATTAAAGGTTCATTTCGCAGAAATCCCAAAAGCAAGCGCCTCCAAATAAAGAGGGGGCAGCATATCACTATAAAGTTGAACTGTCCAACAGTATCTTAAGAATCAAGGAAATGCTAACTTCCTTAGCATAGGCCGGAAAGCCAAGCTCCACATTTTACGTGTAAATTTGAGTTGCTACGCTCACTGTGGTCAACTGAAACAATTCCTCTGCACCACAGTGACTCGCTGTTGTCTCTTGAGGTTCAAACTGGTACTACAGGCCAGGCTGGCCCAGGGTGTTTAGATTTCAAATTAACTGTACATGTAAAAGATAATGATTTGTTGGTAAATCATATTGCATCACAGATGGTTTCTGCTGCCCTCATGCGACCAAAAAACCCCCCAGCAGGTTTGTGTGCAGAGTTTGAGCATTTCAACCAATGTGAGGGGATGGTGGCATCTTTTTCTCCAAGAAATTTCGTACATGTTTATTTTAATTCTAATTTCTATTAAATGTCCAAAATGTTATATGCAGACAGTATGTTGTTGGGGTCCTTACCCATGCTCTTACTTTTTGTCTCTGTTTTTTTTCTGGCGTTAACACTGCGCGGCCGTCGTGCAGCCACCGAACATACTTCCCGGTATAGACATTTGGTGACACTGCAGAATATGTCCGGCTGTGGATGCACTGGAAGCATGATCATACAATTATTGGGTTTTTTTTTTAATTTTCAGAAGCTGTTTTCAATGTTTACATAAAAATAATGGGTCTGCATGTGTGTGTGCGTGCGCTCGGCTTTGACTCTGCTGCTGCGTGCTTGCAACTGAATTCCCACATCAGCACTGAAAATTTAACATCATCCTTGAACCAGGTGGACACTTGTTAGGGGAGGACATTGTTCTGAATGACAATAAGTTAGATGTGGCCCTGCATGCTCGCAGTGACTCAGATGTCCCCGAGGTCAAATGCTGCGTTCTGACTTGCAGGTGTTATTGTCTTACAGGGACACAACATACACACAGTGCACGCAAACAAACACACACACACACACAACCACTCACACACACTGTGTCCATAAGGGTTCAGGGGAGGCTCAACATGCAACCCTCAGCATGTTCGGGTTGAGAATAAATTCACCTGCTGGGTAATCCAGTCAGCCTGAGCATTAGTCCGCCGGTGGTGACGCACATCGCTCTGCTGTGAAGTAACAGGTTGACTCTGCCGATCCGGCCTTCGGCTGGACGATCACCTGCTTCTCTCGAGCGCCCGCTGACCCCTCGCTGAGAGCGCCGATAGAGGGGGGCATCTCCAGCCTGCCCTGCAAATGAGGCTCTTTTATTCGACTTTGCGCTAGGGTCACGGGTGGGTTTCCGCATGAGAAAGTCAGGGAGGTGAAGCCGCTGAGCGGCGATTTAACAGAACCTCGCGGCGCGGGCCATGCTGGCCAACGCCAGTCTGTTTGGACCTGTTCCCCGAGTGAGATCGCCATCTTCAGCGGCCGCCAGGGAACTCACCTTTGGACATGCGCCACGAAAGGGTTGAGAGCAGCACAAGGTTAGCTCTGTGTGGTTAGGTAACAGATAATCAGCGAGGAGAGGCTGCTCGGTGCTCTCGCGCGCAGATCAGTGGCTTCTCCTTGCGCCGGCCGACTACTTAGCCTTGTCTCTAAAGCCGCTGTTACCTAATGACGGAGGCCCGTGCGGAGCCATGGGCCGGCTGATTTAGAAGATGTCCCTCCAGTTCAAAGCCTCTTGGTGGGTTGAGCCGCAGCAGGCCGAGCCCTGCCGGTGCGTATGTGCGCGCCTGTGCATGGATGAGGTGGGGATTGCTCTTCGGCGGGCAGCCAGTCAGATCAATGTTATGCAAACCTATTAGTCAGAGGTTGCAGTGGTAGCTCAGGGACTCTCCCTCAGGGTCAAACCCACTGATGAGCCCCCACTTGTGTTAAGAGTGAATTACAATGTTGAGTGTCGGTTAAAGGTCATCGCAGCTGGGCCACAACTTTGCATTGTTAAGCAATTCTAGCACGGCACGGCACGGCCCACCCTGGACTCTCAGGAGTTCAGGCAACAAGAAATGGATTTGTTGACATTTTAGGTGTGTAAATTAATTTTCAATGAATGATTAGTATTATTTTGACTGTGGCCACAGGTTGCACGTTGCTCGATTGTCGTTGACCACTTCCGCTTCTTTTCCCTGTGCATCCAGCCGAGCCCGGAGGTCCACACTATTTGCCTTTTTTTTTTGACTATGCATAATGTCTTTATCAAATATGGTGGGAAAGTCGCATGCATTCAACAAGAACAGGCGGAAATAAAGATGCACAAACGCGTGTGTCATGTTTCACTTTTTGAACGCAATGAATCATTCTCCGTCCAGTCCGTCATTGTGCTGCAGGACTGTGCTGACTCAACAGGAGGGAGAGGGCTCCATGTGTGCTTTATAAGGCCATTAAGAAAGAGCTCCCTGGAACATCGAGTGAATAAGCCCCGTGGCTTTGACTCGGACTAATCATCTTAGGTAAAGCATGGCTACCAATGTGCCTGCAAGGGGAACACCTGTGCTGTCCACGGCAAATGCATGGTGGTTATCATCATAATCGTTCTCATAAACTTCTTAAGCTCATTATGTTGTCACTTCAACAGAACATCTCCACTGGGGGCACATCAGTAGGACTGCAGCATTTTATTTATTTATTTATTTACAATACGTGTTTATCACTTGAATCTGCAAGGCGCTGGGTTGCGATCACACCTCGCAATGCAACAAATCTGGACAGATAAATTAAAGGTAAAGCGTGCAAAACAACTGCATGCGCTGTATGCAGTATTCAATTCAAAAGCATTTTCCTTCAGGATGATAACAGAATCCGAGTGCACAACAGGGCAAGAGCTGGAGGAAAATCTGAGCAGGTAAACTGCATAAACATGCTGCAGGCCTGCGCAAACATCTCCGTACTTTTGAAACTTTCCAGCAAATGTTGTCTGATTTTTTTTAGCAACAAATTTCACATATTCAATATGATGATATATGGGAAGAAAAAAAAAACCTCCACTTTGTGAGCAGACCAAAATGTAGTTGAAAACGTGCGGGACATCGCACATGAGAAAAGACACAAGAAAAGGGTGGCACAGATCACAAAACAAAGATACAACATCAGCACTTGGCCTAAAAAAAAGGTCCATTGTGTATAAATACTGTATCAGGGTGATATTCGTGCAAGAAAACAACAAAAAAAAACAACTGTAGATAACTAATCGCGAATTCAGATGCCGGGCTCTTGTTGCCAGGACAACGCCCGCTCTCATTGGCCGCCGCCCCACCACGTGAGCGGGCGCGCTGACGTCACGGCGCGGGGCTGCGGGGCTAAGCCGCGTATGTGCAGCGGCTCCGGGGAAAGCGCCGGTGGAGTTTGGAGTGAGAGCAGCCGGGAAACGCAAGCAGCTCCTGCAACCTGTTGCTCGCCGCCGCCGCCGCCGCCGCCGCCGTGTATCCCAAACTTTCTGCTCCCCGGGACGCGAGCTTATGGACTATTAGCGAGAGTCTGAACAGGCGTCACCCAGCAACTTCCCAGCGAGGTGAGTCCCACCGACCCTCCCTCGCAATTCGGTCGCTTCCTGGTACTTTTCTTCTTCTCTCTCTCTTTTTTTAGTTAGTTTTTTTTTTTTTTTTTGCTGGTGTTTCAGGTGAGTTCGCAGGTCGAGGCGGTTTCGTTTCGGCTTCTAAGCAAACGAGGCCAGTTTTGATGCGGCGGGACTTTCCGTGAACGTTCACGCTTCCCCCCCCCTCCGTAACTTCGCGGAGCCGCGGCCGCAATTGAGATGCGAGCGGCGGGCGAAGCCGTCGCCGACGAGGGCTCATCGGATGACTCAGGAGCCGGACAGGGGCTCGGTGGCTTCACGCTATCTGTATTAATATTTGGCAGGAAGTGGATAAAAAAAAACAAAAAACGGAGTTGCACCACCACACACACACACACGCACACACACAACACACACACACACCACGCAGAGAGAGGCATGGTTTCTCATTTCAGCAAACACACATCAGTCAGTCAGTGGATGGAAACGGGGAAAGAGGCGTTAGGGGGCATGTGAGTGGTAATGTTTGTTTTACTCGTGCGTGCGTGTGTGTGTGTGTGTGTGTGCGTGTGTGTGCGCGCGACCCTCTCGCCGTCTGGTGAGAGACGGCGCAGTGTCACGTTGTCACTTGTCAATTTATTAGGTACACCTCGATAAGCCCGGCGCGGAGCCGCGAGACGTCCTGCGCTCATCACCATCCTAAAGTCCAGGTTTTATTGAACCCGTCTTAAGAGGTGTTGCTCATTTTGGATGCTGCAGTTTTTGTTTTTTTGTTTTGTTTGTTTGTTTGTTTGTTTGCAGTGGAGCTACACTGAGGTGACAAAATACCAGGCACGCCTCTCAGATCTGGTATTAAACTCAACTTGAAAAGTGAGTTTTGATTATATTTTTGAATGGAAAGACTTCTGAGGGAAGTAATGTCAAGAAACAATAGACGAGAGAATAAGTCCATCAATTTAAAAAAAAGAAGGAAAAAAAGGATTTGGTAAATGATCAACTTTTTTAAAGTGAGCAGAAATATTGGCTCGATCATCCGGCCGCTTTTAAAATGAGGATTTTCTGCCTTGCCGTGTCTTGCATCAGGGCAAACTGAATATATTTGGTTATATATTTGGGTTTTGGTTGGACAAAAGAAGCAATTTTTTTTTCTGACATCATCTTTAGCTCTGTGAAATTTTGACGCCCATTCATTTAAATCACTCGCAGAACTGTAAGAGTCAGAAATCAGCAAATAATGAAAATGCTTTTTTTTTTTTTTTCAAAATATCAACAACCAGAGGGATAAGACCATCAAAGCAGCACATCAGTGTAAAACAAAAAACAAAAAAAGAAACCTGAGCTGGACCTTTTGTTAATTGGCTGTCATTAAAAAGAGTTTATCAGTGATAACATTCGCAGGAACCAGCTCGCGAGGTCTGGAAATGAAATACGTTTTGGTGGCTCATCTAGTCTGAAAAGCATTTCCTTAAAATTAAATGATGGGGTTGTTTTTTTTTTCAGTTTCGGTTTCCACCAGACGATCAAACAGTCAAAGAGGATCTGAGGATTAATTTAGATGAAGCCGCCTTCCTCCCAAAGTTGCTGGTAGAATTAACAGACATGATTTGGCCCCCTGTTAAAGTCTGCTCAATCTGGCGGGCGGCGTGTGGTAATTGAATGCCTTCAGTGTGGCTTGATGTTGGATGTAAACAAGAGCCTGCCGTGATGGATTAATTTCCCCCCCCTGGCAGTTCCAGTCAAGCTTGCAGCAAGGTGATCGGCGAGCGTCATGGTGTTAAAAGGCTGCGGCGTCTGCGGGGGATTCAAAGCAGCCTCGTGTTTGTGGCTCCTCCATAGAAAAATTAAAAAAAAATAAATAGGGAAGGGAAAAGAAACTCTAAGCTGCCGAGCTTCAGACATCCAGATGAATTGCAAAACAACTCCTGACGCAGATGCTGAACTTTTTTTTTTTGCTTTCCGTAGAACTCGGCCCCTGAAAAAAAAAAAAAAGTATTAAATATTTTTAGAAAACGTCAACTCGAGCCGAACCGCTCCGTCCGGCTCCTCCTCCTCCTGACCTCAGGCGGGCCAATGCGACATGGCGAGAGCACTTAAAGGCCCGTGGAGCCGCCGACACAAGGGTGGAGCTGAGGGGATAATAGCCCCCTTGGTGTCAAACAGTATCCCTTCCAAAACATGTCGGGATGCTGAACTCCTACAAACGTTTGCTAAATTTGGGCGCCGGTGTTATTTTCGTCCGCGTGGGTGTCTTGCGGATTTGTTGTGGGCCGGATTGACTGCGCCTCTGTACTTAACGCTCGTCTGGATGGCGGACGGTGCTCGTTTTGAATCGAATTGGACCTTTTTTTTTTTTTTTTTTTTTTAAGAGGAGGA
>CAAKHG010042883.1:0-27123 GCA_901007715.1 Dactylopterus volitans | reverse complement strand
CCGCCGCCGCACAGAGCCCGCCGCCGCCGCACAGAGCCCCCCGCCGCCGCACACAGCCCCCCGCCGCCGCACACAGCCCCCCGCCACTGCACACAGCCCCCGCCGCTCCTGCGAGGGTTCTTTTTCTCTCCTCTTTTAAGCGGCGGCGGCGCGTAGCGCCCGTCTCTTTTTACTCTGACCATGAATAAAAGCAGTTTGGCACACTTGAGCCTGGTTTTGTCCGTTGTGTTTTAGTAAGACAGTGCCACCCTGTCGGCATAGCAACCACGACCGTGTTTGGACGGGTGTCCTCGTGGTTTGTCGTCACTCGTGGGGGGCGGATGTCACCGCCACCAATATTGGCGAACCTGACGCGCTTGTTGTTAAGACAATCTGATGGTCTTCTGACACAAATACATTTTAAATCAGGAGCTGTGTGATTGGCCCACGGCAGCTGCAAAGAACGCTGGACTGTGATTGGTCGTCACTGGCGATGACTCGTCTGTCCGCCAGCGTCGGCTCATGTGCGTTTTAGCTACTTCCTCTTCCACGTTGCACTTCTTCTCTCGTGTGGTTTTGCTTCCTGTCCGTTTGATGCCCGGTCCTGGTCCGCCCCACCTAGTTCCTGCTGTCTCAGCCAATCGCCTCCCTGCTTCATACATTTGTTTTCTGCTTCTCAGACTTGGACTGAGCAAGAAAGACCTTCATGCTGGACTTGAGCTCATCTCCCAGCTTCGCTCTGCTGCCGTCAGGAAACCTTCTGGTGACTTCTACCTTCTCACTTGCATTGATTCATGGGCTCGTGTCAAAGCTCCAGCTGAAAACACCACATGAACATTCATCAAGAAGCAAACCTCCTCCCTGGAAATGGTGAATTAAAAGCTCAACATATCTGCTTGCCGGTGGTGCCAGAGGAAACATCACCGGAGGGATTCTCCCTCTGACGAACACGAACATCGAAAGGTGGAAGGCAACGTCTTCAACGTCAGAGGCTCAGTGTTCCTCCGCAGGACGACTCCAGAACTGAAGAACCTTTTGGATGAAGGTGGAACGTTATCAACCAGTAGAAGTCCAGTTGTCTTGTAGCTGAACTCTGAGGACCTTCGTGACCTGGACGACTGAACATCTACACAAACTCTCGCAAACACACCTGATGCTCGTCAGAGGGGCGGCGAGCATTAGCTCCGCCCCTGGTTTTTGGGCTTAAAGGGGAACGGAGGTCACGTGAGCAACAATAGAAATCATTTATTAGAACATTTGATGCATTTTCCATAAAGACTCTCCAGCATCAGTGAAGGCACCAGTGGTTCAGGTTGAGGCCCGTCACAGGCCTCCAGGTCATCAGTGTTCAGTCGGGAGCAGCTTGTCAGTGCAGTAACAGCTGGTGCCGGTCCAGTGACCCGCCAGCGAGCCGTCACCGGCAGGCGGCCGGCCGAGCGTCCGTGAAGACGTAGAAGCCCAGCGAGAATCCAGGAAGCAGCAGGCGCTGGGCTGCTGGCAGGCGGGTTCCTTTCAGGACGGGAAGCGTTTTATCGTCCACCATCTTCAGCACCGCCCCGTTCAGCTTCACCCGCCTTCAGAAAAAAACAAAAATGGCTATCAGACTTCCACTTGGCTCCCAGCGTCGGGCCGCAAAAACTTTCCAAATATAGCAATCGCTGAAATAGGTTGTTTTTTTTTTTCTCCTCGAGTCACCGCCCACCACAGCTTCTTGCTGCTTAACCGAACTGAGCGCGTGCAGAGCGCCACCCACTGCGCCCGACACCGCTCACCAGCAGGGGGCGACGGCATTTCCCGGCTGGAGCTGTTGTACAAGCATCTCTGCCACCTCAGCAAGCTGCAGAACCAGAACCGGGTGCTGACCTCCGTCTGGGGGTGACGATGCCCAGCTCGTGATGGTCGGACCCAGGGGGGAGCATTTAAGTAACTGCGGACCCGGTGGAACCCGGCGGGACCCGCCAGGACCATTCGACACGCAGGAGTGCTGCGTGCCGAGCTCTGCGACACAAACGCTTGGTTCCGTGTCTTCCACCACAAAGGTCCTCTCACATCGAGAGTAAGCGGCGCCGCGACTCTTCACGTGACACGTAACCGGGTGAGCGGCGGCCAGATCGAAGGAATGCAGAGCGGCAGGCACCTCGACAGGAGCCCCTCCTCCCCCGGCTGCTCCGACTCCAGGACAAAGGCGTCCACTGTGCTGGAGGACGCCAGCGCCGGCACGGAGATCCTGGCCGGCTTCCTGCTCATGTTGATGGCCATCAGCGTGACTCCGCCCCCTCTGTAACTGAGGAGGAGACGCAGCCGTGACGCTTCGCCGGGCGGCAGGTGAAGGCGTGTGTGAGGCGTGAGCCGGACCGTACCTCTGTCTGTTGGTGCAGTGCAGATAGAGGCGGACCCGTCTGCTCCGGGTCACGTTGGCTCGAGCTTGGATCCGCAGAACCTCGGGTCCCACCAGCCTCTTGTGGAGAACCGAGAGCCAGTAATCCTGCCGGAGCAGACGTGGCGCTGTTAGAGGGCTCTTCTCTAGCGTGACGGAAACCTGCCTCACACACTGATGGTGGCCGCCGCCGCAAGACGCTGAACCCTGATTGGTCCTGGTGAGCAGACGGCTTCACCAGCTGGCGTCATCAACATCTGGCCTGCTGTTGCTTGAGCTTAAGGTGGAGAGGTCACTGTGGTCCTCAGAGTTCAGGTGGAAGACTGGACCTGCCGAAGACCTTCCACCTTCATCCAGGAGGCTTCTACACTTCTGACTGCTCGGGAGTGGTGGGGGTCTTATCACCCACGTGCAGTCCTGCACGCCCCCCCGGCAGATTAACACCCAGCTCACCCTCAGTCATGGGACCCCGACAACTCATATTATGGTCCAGATGACCTTGATGACTGTGAGGTGACCCCAGCGACTCTTGGGTGACCTTCAACTCTCCAAGTATCAATGAGCCCACCAGAGGTCAAACACCTGTGACTCCCCACAAACAGCCAGAAGTAAAGATGGATGAAGGTGGAACGTCTTCAACAACCCAGAGAGGTCCAGTTATCTTCTAGCCCAACTGAGGACCTTCTTGACCTGCATCTACACAAAGACCACGACACAATTAACTGGAAAGTGTCATGTATCTCCTAGCTCCTTTACAGGGTGATATTCTGAGTACCATGTTTTATATTTTTCAGATATGAACTGTAACGTGGAGCTGAGAAAGATGTTGAGAACCACCTTGACCAGGAACAATTTTCATCACGAAAGAGCTGAAAACTGAGAGAGTGTCCAAAAAGATGAGGTCAGTGCTAGAAGCTCACAGGAAGTGGATCCAGGTTGTCATCGATCAGGTGGTAACTCCCAGAGCCGATCAGCACCTGCCTCATCACCACCTCCAGGCCCAGCTGGGCTGCCAGGCCCAGTTTGTCCAGCCACCTGCGGAAGCACCATTCACGTTCCGTTAGCTTCACAAGCTCGCTGCCAACAAAATGGAAACCACGCGTCGGCCTCTTTAAGAGCGAGCTCCTTGATTGGTTTAAATTTGTCATGAGGTCTGACGGGTAACTCAATCAAGCAGAGTTCAGCAGGCTCGCTTCCTCGGCGCTCTACGGCGGCACTAATCAGATGAACGCTTCCCCCTCAGGGTAAATCAAAAAAACCTGACCTGAAAGTTCTAGATGGATCAGCTCCCCAACCTCTGGACCTCCAGTCAGGGAACACGGAGTGAAGAAGACAGCCCGGCTAACGTGGAGATTACTGCTAGCACGCCCACGGAAATCCACCAACAACTAACGCCTCGGTTTTGTGCTTCTATGTACGGAGGCGCTCAGGATTGCCCGCTCATGGATGCTATCAGACCACAAGCTAACGTGAAGTCCACCTGAGACAGACCACCAAGCTTTTTATGATGTAAAAGTGAAACATTAGCAATAAAGAATGCTGTGCTAATTCGATGAAGTCACCCGGGACACAGGCAATATGAGTTTTAAGGTGTTGGACCAGTAATTATTTCCTTGAGACGACTTTTCACCCGGGACTTTCTTATTTCTACTAGCATTAGCATCTACAAAGTAAGCTAACGGCTGAATGTTTTGAATGTTAGGAGATCAGGAGTCCATTTGTTTTTCGGTTGAATATTCATAATGTAAGTCAGGCAGTCAGCATCGGTCTACTTCCTCTCGAGAGGCTCAAAGCAGGATGGGATCCATTTTTATCGCTTTTGGGTTCTGTGACTTGGTCTTAAGTGCGTTTGACTCGATCTCAGTAAAGCTCGGACGTGAAGCTCCGGTTCTGACTGGTTTTGCTCACATGAATCCTGCGACGAAGGTGTCGGACAGTCCCACAGCTCCTCCTCCGTAAGCGGAGCTGGTCTCTCCAAGCCAGACCGGCTTCCCCGGAGACACCTGCTGGACTTTCTGCACCAGAACATACAGATCCAGCTCAGCATCTGGACCTCACATCTGTCAATGGGACATGATCGCTTTGCTTTGTTACCTCCAGAACCTCCTTGGTCTTTAGCACCAGGGAGTCCAGAACTTCTGGATCCAGAAAATCCTCCAAAGATGTGTCTCTCCCATTTACATAATAACTAGGACACAGCAGAGAACGTGAGGTTCTAGAGGACAAAGAGCTGCAGCTCACCGGACATCGCTGTTCTCATGATCTTATACACAGCCAACATGAGTTAGGGTGTAGGGTGGAGGGTTTTTGGATTAAGTTTAGGGTTGGGGGGTTGGGTTAGGGGTTTGTGTGCAGGTGCAGGTGGACTCACTGGTGCCAGGTGATGGCGTCCACCGCCGCGGACCCACTCTGCAGAAACCTACCAGACACACAAGGTGATGGGCTGTCAGAACCACATTTATGGTCCTGTGGTCACCTAAGAACCTGCAGCATCAGTCAAACGTGTGAGACACTTTGTTCCATGTTTTAACCTCAGCAGAACCCCTTGAGGAGCGGGGACATCTGTGGGTAGATCTTAACAACAGCTGAGAACACTGAAGAACTCAAAGAGAGAAAAGCAGCCGAGCAGCCACAAGGAGGGTTTACAAGCTGCGCTATCTGCCAGAGGGGGGCGCCGCTGAAGCTGCACCAATCAGGAGTCAGGGAGACTGAACAGGACCAACGGACCACATCTGGTCTGCAGCCTGAATCGGACCCTGAGCCCGAAACCGGCTGCTGCTCTGCTCCCTATGACATCATCAGTCGGGGAATGTGCTGATAGGTTAAAGAGCTTTAAGCGTGTTTTAATCTCAGAACATTCTAAACAGACGCTTGGTTTCCGGACCGTCCTCACCCCTCCAGCAGGTCTGTCCTGTGGTCTCGCGGCTGGCCCACGTCCGGCCCGTACAGACCGGCGTTGCGGTAGAACTCGGATTCCGACATCATCTCTCGGAGGCGGGTGAAATCCTGGCCCAGCTGGTCCCCGTCGACCCGAACCCCCGCCTTCTTCTCATAACTGTTTGGTTCTGGAGGCAAATACAACATCACAGTCAGAACCTTTCAAACCCAGAACCAGCTGCACTGGTGCCGACGGCTAGTCCAGGATCAAGAACCCTGGGCCTGGACCTGGGCTCTTTGATTGTAGGATTGATGACCTGTGGCATAGAACATGGTACTGTTGTGACTCCCAAGAGCCGGGGCTCTCACAGCGGGGCCCAGGGACCCCTGGGGAACCTCGAGGGTCTGATAGGGGTCTTTAACATTTAAACACAAGAAGTCTGAAGCGCGGACGTGACCTTCGAATTATCATTTAGAAGTGAAAAACCTTGATCATTTTCTGATACTTTCTTACCAAATGATTTTGATGGACATAGAACGTCTGGAGAACGTCCCCATTAAAGGTGCAGAAATGAAACTAAATTGTGTTGATGATTCTGAAACGAGAGACCTGGCTGGAGCGCAGCTACGGAAGCCCGCCTGTGCCAAAACTAGTGAGGCGGGGCGCTGGGGCGTACCGTTGCCGAGCTCCCAGGACATCTGGTAGCGTTTGGACCGGCAGTAGCGCAGCAGCTCGCCGGCGTTGCTGCTGTTCCAGCTGTTGTAGGCGGTCCGCAGCAGAGCGTTCAGCCCGAAGATCAGGTCCATGCCGGAGCAGGCGGTGAAGGCGTGCAGCAGGTCCACGGTCAACTCTGGCGAGAGAGAGAGAGAGAGAGAGGAGGGCGTGGCCGCCGCCGTCACTTCCTGGGAAAGGTCACGGTCACTATTAGCATGGCGGCAGTGATGATGTCATACCTGCGTAACCATGAACGTTGGCGTGTTAGAAGAAGCTAGCAGCCGTGCGGTTCCAGCGTTCCATGGAACGAGCCAGGAACTACAGTGTCTCTTTGGGAACGATAAATCCGTGATGGCGGAGCCGGTACCGACTCGCTTCTGTCAATGTTTGAGCCGTTTTGTCAATGATTGCTAGCGCGCGCATGTCGGCCATGTTTGTTTTCCCGCGGACGCGACTCTTCCTGCGTCTTTGCGCGTGTGAGGCTGCGACTAAGGAAGGAAGGAGGTCTCACTCTGACTGAAAATGTGGCTGATGCAATCCTCCACTGCATCGATCCACCAGCAGCCCAAACATGGAGAAGGAGGTCTCACTCTGACTCAAACTTACACATTTTTCTCTGAAGGAGTGTTGATGATAATTATAATGGTGGCAAAACTAAAAACGCCGCAGAATGTATGAACCCATGAAGATGTTAACCACCCAGAGGAGCCTGAACTGCTGTTTGAAGTCTGAAAACGGACGTGACGGGACTCCAACCTGTGAACTTGACTCTTCTGTACTTCCTCTGCAGATCTTCTCTCAGCAGAAGCTCCTGCTGGCGGGTCCACCGAGCCTTCAGCGAGGCCTCCATCCACGCCGGCAGCTCCTGCTCGGCACAGTGCAGCCCTGAAAACCACAGCAGCCGCCAGCTTAGCTTAGCATAAGGACTGTAAGCAGAGGGGACTGAAGGGTTCGCCCAGAGCCGATCCAGAACCAGCCATACCTGGGCTGAGCTGATGCAGCTGCTGAGGGCTGAAGACCATGAAATCCTGCCTGGTTCCTCCAAACCTCAAGAACGCCGGTGCCAGAGCTTTGGCCAACGTTCTCACCTTTGGAGAGCTGGAGACAACACGAGGACATGAGAACAACCCGGAAATCTCAAGATGTTAGGAGATCACAGGAGATCTTGACCAGAACTGGACCCTCTGTTCAGGGTCTAAAAATGGTAGCAAATATGGAAACCCGGAGGAGACAAGAGACATTTTCGGTCGTGAGCGCAGAAGATAAAAACACTTTGTATTTAAATCTGAACCTCCACTTCCTCCTGTCTGCTCACTGGTGATCAGGTCTGTAAGCCCCGCCCACCTCCTCATCAGTGGTCAGTTTACCACTAAAAAGTCATTTCCAGTAACAGTTATAGTAAGTCAGTGTTCCGCGTCCTCTCCACCGTCTCCTGTAGGATCCCTAAACAGACGTCTGCACACGTCTCCACCACTTCCTGGACGTCACTCAGAGCAGCTGTCAGTCCGGAAGCCACGCCCCCTTTGTAGCATCAATTAAAACCAAACTTATCAGAGAAATGAAAACTTGAACAACCATCAGCGTGATTAAAAACTGGCAGGTTGAGGTGCTGAAGCAGCCAATCAGCGGCCCCGCTGCCGCTGCGTCCTCGCGCGTCCTCGCGCGTCCTCCTACCTGAGCAGGTAGAGCAGCTTCTCGTCCGCCGCCAGGCTGGCGTCCACGGTGACGGACAGGAAGCGCCGCTCCACGCGCCGCGCGGCTGCGTCCAGCTGCGCGTCCGCGACCACCTCCTCCGCGCGCGCGCGCGCCCGCGCCGGCGCGCTCGCGCGGCAGGCGGCGACGCAGGCGAGCAGCACGAGCGACGCCCGCATGACGGCGGCGGCCCGAGAACCGGGAACCGGGAACCGGGAACCCAAGTCAGCGAGTTCGGGATAAGAGGAGGAAAGTCCACGCCGTCTCAGAGCCGAGACTTCCGCAGAGGACCGCCGGGGCCGCGCACTTCCGCTGGGGGAGGACAGACAGGCAGACAGACAGGCAGCGGAGAGCCGGAGAGCCACAGCTGCACGTGAGGGCGGATGTCAGGGGCGGGACGCAGAGACAGGCTCCGCCCACCGCTCCTCTCTCTCTCCTCTCTACCTCGCTCTCTCTTATCTGGCTCTCTCTCTCCCTCTCTCGTTCTCTACCTCGCTCTACCTCATCTCTCTCATGAGTATGTAAACAATCCTGTCTGTCCAGAATCACATTACTAATCATCTAAATGAGCGGTGACGTCATCGGCTGCACGTCATCGCGCCATCGGTGGGCCTCCTGAGTGAAATGAGACCTTTTGACGGTGTTTGTTGACGTCACGCAGCATAGGGCGAGCACACGTGCACGCTCGGCGGCCATGTTTCACCGCCTCTCCTTCAAAATAAGAGGAATGAACCGTGTGAAAGCTGCGTGTCTCGACCTCAGAAATGAAGCAGCAGCAGTGAAACGGCTGGACTCGTCATTGCAGGGACGTTTGGTCTCGTGAGGGTGTTTCATAGTGGAACTTTAGTAAGAGCCCACGTGGCTGCAGGTCCGGATGGGACGGCTTCTGGGTCTGGACCCTCCATACGGAGGCTGTCCCATACGGACCTGGACCTGGACTGCGGACCAGCTCCGTGAACTCTGATCTAGGCGGTCTCTACACCAATGACCGCACCTCAGGGGACCCCTCTGAGAAGCTCCTGAAGTTTGAGGGGGGACCCCTGTTGCTGGTCTGACAGGGGTCCCCCCTCCAGCACCACAACCCCTCACCATCCTCAGCAGCCCCGTGTGCCCTGTCCACTCCTCCCTCATGGACAAGAAGGCGCAGACGAGGCTCCACAGAGGTTCCACTTCCTCTGACAGAGGCGCTGCAGAGCCCTGTAGACCAGAACCAGCCCACAGAGACGCAGGACGTGGCTCTGATGGACTCATCATCCTTCTATGTGCAGAACTCATGAGCAGCTGCTCACTCTCTGCCCGTCCTCATGGGTTATGCAGCGACGGGTGTATTTATTAATATGCTTTTCCGCTATGGTCCACATGGCGGCGCTCCAGCGTTGGGCTGGACCCCGGCGAGCCTGAGCGGCTGGCGACCAGCAGCAGGAGGCCGAGCTTGTGTTTCATCGCAGTCGGTTTTTAATCTTTCAGCGTTTCAAGAGCACAAGAGTGTGTAACCCCCGAGCTGAAACACACCACAGGAAGTGATCAGCAGGTTACTTCCCCTTTCTCGCCGACGTCCACGTTCTGCCTGACAGCTCCACGCAAGCGCCGGGCTTCTAATGGCGCCGCTGTTTGTTCAGGAGAGCAAACACGGGAGCTTCCTCTCCGCCGCAGCTCAGCACAACAGGCGCCGCTTTTGACTCGTATCTTCACTCGCCACACCGACGGCTCACTTTCTCTGTGATCAATACTGATACATTCATAATAATAAGGATATTTGTGATATTAAACCCTCTGGAAGTGGCAGTTCTGCATGCAGCATTCGTGTCCTCTCAGTATTGTGAGTGGGGCCATGATAAAGCCTTTATGCTGACTGACTGTTGCACTAATTGACGCTTCCTCTGTATTATTGTTTCTCTTTTATTCTGTTTTACGCTTTGTGATTCGATTTGTTTTATTCATATTTGTATAGATTTCTATTCATTATCGTTCACCTTACAGTTTCACTTATATTGCATTATTTCTAGCTGCAGGTGCTGGTATCATTTTAAATAATATATACATATACATATACACACTTTTTATATACACACATGTGTGTTTATGTATTTTAACACAAAAGACCAATGGGGATGTGTCCTACCGCTAAAGATATTACGATATAAGTTAAAATAAAATGTCAACATTAACAATAATAAAATTCTGAACATGCCAATATATTCAGCTACATATCTCTATCGACTCATCGACTTTTTAAAGGCTCAAATCCTGTGAATGTCCGGAGCTCCGCGGTCCCTGAACGCACCGCTTCGTCGCCATACAGTAACGACTACATTACCCACAGTGCTCAGCGCCTCCATCGACAGCAATACTACGTTACCCAGAGTGCCCGGCGTCCAGCCATGTTGTAGGAAATCCGCTCGCGGGGATTATTGTAATCCGACAGCGGGTCTGGACGCCTCGTCGGATCTGGACAGAGCAGCGCAGCCAGCGGCCTGGAACAGCTGCGGCTCGGCCGACACCCGCGGCAGGAAGTCGAGTATGATCTGACGCTCCGCTCGGGGCTGAGACGGCGGCGCTCGGCGGCGCTCGGGGCCGTTTCCTGGACCAGGCGATTCACCTGACAGACCGCAGCTCGGCAGCACCGCAGCGCACCGCGGACTCGACGGGGGGAAAAAAACCCCGCTCCGTTTGTCGGTTAAAGTGCCCCCCCCCCCTCCCTTCTCCCTTCTTTCTTCCCCCGCCGAGTTTGGCTCCAGCCCCGCGCGGCTCGCTTTGGCTCGGCTCGGCTCGGCTGCCTGCTTAGCGGAGTGAAGCTGCCCCCGAGCCGCCGCGGACGCACCGCTAGCTAGCGCGGCTAGCTCGCTCCGGCTGGCTAGCTGCTCCGGAACCCGTCCGGTTTAGCTCGGAATTAAAGCCGCGCTCGGCGGCGCAGCGTTCGAGGGAGGATGACGAGCAAAGAGCCGAACAAGCTCTCCACCGTGGAGCGACCCATCAAAGGTACGTGCCCGCGCTTCCTGGCGGTCGCTCCGCCTCGCAGGAAGTCACCGGGGCTGCTGTCACGGCTAGCTGGCTAAACGCGAGCGCCGCTGGGTGACGACTCAGCCCCGGTTACGGCTTTCCGGGACCCCGGCGCCCGTCGGTGCCTCCCCGCCGACGGAAGGGAGCGAGCCGGGTCTTGCTAGCGAGGCGCCGCGGTGAATGCGAGCGGGTTAGCCTGGTAGCTTAGCCGCAGCTGTCACACATGAAGTTCGTATTCACCGGCCAAGTTGCGGCGCGGCGCCCCGCAGCACACCTGCCGCCGCCGCCGCTGCTGCGGGGCGCCGCGCCCGCGGGGACGCGTGGCGGGAACCGGGTTACTCGTTACTGACGTGGTGAGAGGAAATGCACGCACACGCACGCGCGCGCGCGCGCGACCTAAACAAGCAAAGTCTGCGTCGAGGTGCCAACAGTTTGGCGCCTTTAAAGGTCAGTTTGCGGGTGAGGGGTAGACCGGGTCTAGGCCGGGGTTAGGCAGGGGCGTGTGTGAGCAGCAGATGTTTTCAGAGGTACTCGGAGCATTTTCCAGAGAAACGGAACCAGAACACGTCATGCTGGAACCCTCCACTGTGTCCGAGTGACGTCACAGCGCAGCGTGTTTGGATCCGTCCGTCAGAACAGGCATCCGGATCGGTTCTCCAGCCGAGAACACTGAGCACAGTCGCTGCTCGCGTCCTGCGATGCGTTTGAGTTCACGGAATACGGTCGGAGATTCAGGGTTCAGGCCAAAAGCATTGAAGTCAATGGAGACCACTTCCTCAAAGTGAATAAACACCAGATACGAACCTGACATGCCTCCATACTGCTGCTGTGGTGCCTGGAGGCTCCGCCCTCAAAACGCCTGGATGTGGCTGCTATGTTACCAGCCGCGGCGGCGCACCGCGGCGCGCCGCCGCGGCGCCCTCTTGTGTTTGACGGGGGACTGAACTCCCGGCGTCTTTGACTGAGCGAGGCGTTAAACGCCGGCTCACGGCGGCGCTCCAGATGTGGCGTGTGTGTGTGTGTGAGGGAGCCCAGCAGCCAATCAGCATGGAGCGTCTGTTTACCCACCAGGCTAACGTTAATCTCCACGCTGTAAACACCCCCCAACACACACACGAGCGTGTGTTAAAGAGATTAACTGAAAAACAATATGTGTGTGTTTTAGAGATTAATCTCAGCCATTATGACATCATCACTCTGTCTGAGCGCTGGAGAAACATGAAGGAGCAACTTAAGCTGCTGGATGATGATGACGATGATGATGATGATGATGACGACGATGATGATATTGTTGTCACAGCTGTTTCATCCATAAACACAAATCGGCACTCTGTTGCAAAGTCCTTTCAAAATAAAAGGTTTCCTTGTGTCATCAGCTGATGTGTTTAGCTAGTTGCCGTGCGCACGCGTGTGTTTGGGTGGACGTGGGCGGCTGCGTCTGATTGGCTCTGTGTGTCAGGAAGGCTAATGAGGGTAAAGCTGCAGGAGACGCTGAAACCCCATTAAAGCTGCCTCCTTAAGGTCAGACAGGAAGTCACCTCGCACACGCACACACACACTCTGGTTCACATCTGCAGTCATCTGTAGCCTCTTTAGCTGCTAACTTAAGTGAGATTCGCAAGGAAGCAAAAGTAGCTGATGATTGGCTGGCAGGTTAAACCCCCGATAGACAACAATGGGACCTCTTAAGACCAACCTCCGCCCCTCACTCTGATTGGCCTGTACTCAGAGCGCCACGCCGCCGCTGTTGTTGGGTGGAGCGCGAGCCGACGGGACCCGATTATTTAGCGGCCAGTATTTATACACGGTGTGCTCATCATACGGGAGCGAGCGTGGACCGCATCTCCCGTCAAGCCCCGCTGGACCTTTTGTTTATTAAGAGAGGTTACCAGTTTTCTCTCCCAGAATGCAACAGTTGTTGTGTTGTTTCTGTTTATAACATAGCTGTGAATCCTTTGACTAACAAATGTTCTTTGGCCGGCTGGTGAAATGTTCCAGATAGGTGGAGCGGCAATGGCAGTGGACTGTCGGGGTCAGCATGGACGCAGGGCGCCCCCTGCTGGGCTTTTATTAGTGAACCCTGCTAGATGCGGATGAATAGAAGAATTTAATATTGGTTCTTATGGGCCTTTTTCAAACACACCTGTAACACGCAGAATTTCAGCCGATAAATGGGTCGGGCGACACATGATAAGATGGTGCTGCAAGCTAGCTCAGAGTTCTTAGTGCGACTCAGTCAGCGTAGCTGCTAGCGTTAGCGTTTTAGCACAGGGCTCCTGGAGGTCCAGATGTCGACATTTTGGATGCCAGTGAGACCAAATGGAAGCAGGCAGAACTTAGAACTGTGGAACCAGAACTCGTGTTGCTATGACAAAGGCGACGACGGCTTTAAAGGCGACGACGGCTTTAAAGGCTCCGGCGTCCTGTAGCCGCCACTCGGATCTGCTGAAGCCGCCGTTGCTCAGCAACACGACTTACTGGGGCTTTAATGGCAGTTGGTCCTTAAGTACTCTGTGTGTGTGCGTGTGTGTGTGTGTGTACTTAGTTACTGCTGGTGATGGTATCAGTCCATCATCTGCTGTAGTGATTCTGTCCTCATTCCATGATTGATGGACGTGGATCCGAGGACAGACTTGAACCAGGATCCATTGTTGGTCTCCTTCCTGTCGCCTTGATGCGCTTCAGGTTATCTGTGTTTGTGTGTGTGTGTGTGTGTGTGCACGCAGCGGTGCCATATCCTCCCGGTACTCGCCTGAGTGTCAAAGACCTGTACGTGGATGGGAGGCCCAGCGTGGAGCTGCTGAAGGCCCATCTGGTGAAGGAGGGTCGGCTGGAGGAGGAGGCGGCACTGAGGATCATCAACGAGGGAGCCAGTATCCTCCGCCAGGAGAAATGCATGCTGGAGGTGGAAGCCCCCATCACAGGTAGACACCCCCCCCTCCCCCACACACACACACACACACATCATCATGTTCATGTTCAGGGCCACGCCCACCACCCCTCCCCCCTCGTGCTCCTGGAGCACCTTTAACTTCCCCTTCTCTCTCTCTTACTCTTTCCACAATCCACCGATGTTGTCTGCTTCTCTTCATATTCACATTCATTCATATTCACCGAGTGGATTCTTAATATTCACTGTCAGGGGCCTCCCACGCTCGCCTAAACCCCCGCTGCCGCCCGCCAACATTCGGCTTTTGTCCTCAGCATGAAAGGGACCAATAAGCGTTCTCTCCAGGGTCACATGACTCTGCAGTGATCGGACATGCTTATTGGCTCCAGCTGTGATCGCCAGCGACATCGACATTGACACGCGAGCGTGCATGATGCTGTCGGCCTGGATGTCCGGGCGCTGTAGCATGGCGCCGGTAGCTTTAACCCTCCCACCCCACCCCACCCTAGCCCCTTCCTCTGAGCTTCAGAATAAAAGCAGGTGGATCATTTAAACCGTATGAAACTGTCGGGTGTGTGGTGACGGCGCCGTGGTCACATGAAGGCGGGAGCGAGTGTGAGGAGCGTGAGCTGCCTGAGATGTTCATCGCATCGTTCTTCTCGTAAGACGCCAGCGGTCCAACGCTCATGTTCCTCTTGCAGTGTGCGGCGACGTCCACGGCCAATTCTTCGACCTGATGAAGCTCTTCGAGGTGGGCGGGTCCCCCAGCAGCACCCGATACCTGTTCCTGGGCGACTACGTGGACCGAGGCTACTTCAGCATCGAGGTGGGCGTCGATGTTTGGAGCGCCGGTTGTTGCTGGGCGCCGCCGAGCGTCATTATAGATAGGAATTGGACGCTGCACTGTCTGCTGCACATCACACACACACACACACACACACACGCCTGTGGGCAGGCTCCGGCGGTGTCCCACTTCCACCAGTTATGAGAGAGAGTGTGTGAGTGTGTGTTTTCTCTGGAGGGAGGCGTGTGTGTGTGTATGTGTTACATTTTTATTGGCTGCTTCCTCGTGGGGATTTGTGGATGTTCTGGAACGCCTCCCGAGTACCCGGGTTCTGGGTCGGACACTTCCTCTGCTACAGGAAGTTGTGTAGCAGCGTGCCATCATCAGACTGCTGCTCGCTGTTTGTTGTTTTACCCCAACAGGAAATGAGGAAAGACGAAATCTGCACTGGTGGGCGGGGCCATAGGCAGGCACAGGTGGGCGGGGCCATTAGCCATTGGGGTTGATTGAACAGATGAAGACGTTTTGAACAGTTTTCCTGGATCCTGATGGACTCAGCAGCCAGCCGGGCTGCAGTTGATGGCTTCCTGTCAAAGGACACGCTCATCTTCCAGTGTAAACATGGTTCGAGCCAATAACGGCGCCGCAGGGCAAGAAGGCGACCAATCATAAGCCAACACAGTTGACACGATTTGCCGCCGACTGTTCACAAAACAGCACAGGAAGTGGGACCAGTTGCTATCGCGACTTTGTATAAAGACTCGCGACCGCTGCAGCGCAACAGCCAATAGCGTGGTGTTTTGCTGCCGCCGGCTCCTGGGAGGATTATCCAGGCGCAGCAGGAATGACGGGCGGAGACACTTGATGAGTCACAACTCTGAATGTAACAAGGCAGCTGAGCTCATGAAGTTCATATGATGCAATTTATTGTTTTTCCACTAAATCTCCTCCAAACATGTTGGCACTTCCGTTTATTTAAAGTTTGACTCAACTCATCATCAAACTGGCAGCCTCAGCAAATTCCTTTGCGATTAATATTGATTAATAAGCAAAACAATGCAGCGATTTTCCAGCTCGAGCAGATATGACGGAGGAAAGCAGAGAAAACTGGCAAAAATGAGAAAGCCTACAATACCCAGAATGCACTGGTCTGATAGCCTCCTGGGGTAACGACACCGCTACGCTAAGACACGCCTGCTCGGAAATCCCGCTTTTCCTGGAAGACTCTGTCTTGTTGAATGTTAAAACCCTCGCTGCCGCCGCCGCCGCTGCTGCCGCCGCCGCCGCCATGCTTGACCGTGTGGTGTCCCCACAGTGCGTCCTGTACCTGTGGGCTCTGAAGATCAACCACCCCAACACCCTCTTCCTCCTCAGAGGCAACCACGAGTGCCGGCACCTCACAGAGTACTTCACCTTCAAGCAGGAATGTAAGTCCCGCCCACTCACACTTGCCTCCACCAGCCTTCGTGAGACCCATGCTCAGTGGCGTGACCTCACTCTCTGCGCGCGCGTGTGTGTGTGTGGGTGTGTGTGTGTGGGTGTGTGTGTGGGTGTGTGTGTGTTTTTCCCCAGGTAAGATAAAGTACTCTGAGCGGGTGTATGACGCCTGCATGGAGGCGTTCGACTGTCTGCCTCTGGCTGCGCTTCTCAACCAGCAGTTCCTGTGTGTCCACGGCGGCCTGAGCCCGGAGGTCACCTGCCTGGATGACATACGCAAGGTAACCCCGCCCCCTGCTGCACATCACCACACAAGCGTAGTAGCAGGAAAATCGGGCACTTATGGCCACAGGTCCTCGTCCCAGTCCTGGATATGCCCCGCCCCTTAACCAAGTCTGGTCGTTCTGGCGGTTTCTGGTGGACTTCCTGTTTTGCCGCTCAGCTCTCGCTCCAGATACAGATGCCGCCATCTTGTGCTGGTGATGTCATTCAGAGTCGAGAGTTTGCTCAGTCGTGAGCAGGAAATGGAGCCAATAACGTGATAGAAAGTTAGTGTTACACGTCCTCTCCACTCTTATGTAGGATTCCACCACTTCTTTTATTTCACAGCAGCTGTCAGTCATGAAGCCACGCCCCCTTTGTTGCATCAAATAACTCATTAAAACCAAACTTATCATAAAATGAACACTTGAACAAGCATCAGTGTGAAAAAAAGTACCTGAAATGACGGAAACCATCTTTGAGGAAAAGGTGATATTTTAGTTTGGTCCAGGTCCCGCCTACTAACATGAAGGAGGCGGGGCTTATTAGCTATAACTGCTGCCTGGTTTGTGTGGGTGTGGTCTCTTATGTGGGCGTGGCTCTGGTGTTTGCGTGCAGCTGGACCGGTTCAAGGAGCCGCCGGCGTTCGGGCCGATGTGTGACCTGCTGTGGTCGGACCCGGGGGAGGACTACGGCTCGGAGAAGACCCAGGAGCACTTCTGCCACAACAGCGTGAGAGGATGCTCGTACTTCTACAGGTAGGACACGGCTGCTGGTGATCAGGGGTCAAAGGTCACGAGTTATCCGCTGATAACATCTTTGACAAACATCTAAATGGTGACATCAATACATTTAATCCAATACATTCAAAGCCCCGCTGCATACAGCAGATGATGGACAGACGTGGATGTTAGCTGCGTCCTGATTGGCTGCTCAGATAAACACGTGGCTCCAGCAATCAAAACTCAAGCTCGTGCTTCTGACCATGATGTCCGTGCGAGGAAAGACGAGGCTGGCGAGCGCGATGGCGGCGGGTGGAGGACCTAACCCTAACCCTCGCCGCCGCGTGTGTATGAATGGGAACGTTTCTCATATGAAACGTTTTTAAAGAGTTATGAAAATGGCGCGGCGGCAGGGCGCAAACCCAGACTCAACACGGCCGTCAGCGCTTTGCATTGTGGGACAACGGAGGTGTGCGGCGTGCTGCTGCATGAACCGTGTCCTTCGCCGTGGCTAACGCCCCGCCCCTCTCTGTGCTGCAGTTACCCAGCAGTATGTGACTTCCTGATGAACAATAACCTGCTGTCCGTCATACGAGCTCATGAAGCCCAGGATGCAGGGTGAGTGTGGCGGCGCCGCGCCTTCTGTCAAACGCCATGGCGATGCTGGGCTCTCACCGGGCCGCCATCTTTCTGTCCGCCAGGTATCGAATGTACAGGAAAAGCCAGACGACGGGTTTCCCGTCCCTCATCACCATCTTCTCTGCTCCCAACTACCTGGATGTGTACAACAACAAAGGTAAAGACGAGTGAGGGATGGAAACCATGGCAACAGGTTGGAAACCTTGAAGCCTTGGCAACAGTAGACGGGATGTGCATCATGATGTTGGGTGTGTGTGTGTGTGTGTGTGTGTGTGTGTGTGTGTGTGTGTGTGTGTGTGTGTGTGTGTGTGTGTGCGCGCGCTTGTGTGTGTTCGTGTTCCCAGCGGCGGTGCTGAAGTATGAGAACAACGTGATGAACATCCGGCAGTTCAACTGTTCTCCTCACCCCTACTGGCTGCCCAACTTCATGGACGTCTTCACCTGGTCGCTGCCCTTCGTGGGCGAGAAAGGTGGGTCCTTCCTGCCGTTGCTCGCGTCGTCATTGGCGTTAGTTTCCATAGAAACGCCCAGTCAGCCCTGACAGGAGACACGTGCCACCAGACACGTTTTAATGATCAACCTCCTTCGTGTTCCTCAGTTTCATTCTGCCGTCGGCCTGGAGAGGCGGCGTTCAGACGAAGAGATCGATCCGACCGAGCACGTGGACTCGTGTCCACGAGCGCCTGGTAGCGGTCTGGTTTCTGCTCGGTCACCAGTAAGAGCCAGACCATCCGGAACAAAGTGATTAGTCCCTTCACCGCTCCGGGTTACGCATAAAGTTAGATGAGGGTTTCCTGGGTGGGCGGGGCTTGAGGAGCTGTGATTGGCTCAGACTTGGAAGTGAGTGACATCATAGATCCCGAAAGCAGACGGCATCGTCCGAGTTTTGGTAGGAGACAACTGGACTCGCTGCGGGAGACGACGGCTGCGGTGCAGCTTTGCCTTCATGGTCGCGATGCCTTCATGGTCCCCTGCTAACAACCTGCCGATGCTCACGAACGTCCGGTCTGTTTCAGCCGCAGTCTGCCGGCGTCGGGGATGTAAACTAGGTCAGCAAGAACCTCTGTGTCGACAGCTCCTCGGAGTAATCGGCCACCCCACAATGCACTGCAGACGGCCCGACGGTGGCCACCCAGGCATACGATGCTGTTCCCTCCATAACCTTTATGTTAGTAGGTGTTCCAGACATGCACACCTCGCCTCGGGTGACCTTAATGACCTTCACCTCACCTCGCTGACTCTCAGGTGACCTCAGTGACTCTCCAGGTATCAGTGACCCCACAGGAGGTCAAACACCCGGCACCCCCCACCAGTAACCTGTCAGAGCTGAAGCATCTTCTGGGTGAAGGTCTTGCGGTCGCTGTGACCCGGATGAGCCTGCACAGCAGCGGAACCCGCCGGCGTGACCTTGTGCCGCTGCCAAAGGTCAAACCTGCACAGGAGGTGAAAGTGACGCCGGCGTGTGCCTGTGTTTCCCCGCAGTGACGGAGATGCTGGTGAACGTGCTGAACATCTGCTCTGACGACGAGCTGATGTCAGAAGGGGACGACACGTGTGAAGGTGAGCGCACGCGACGCCAAACACACCGCCGAACGCACCGCCGAACGCGACGCCAAACGCACCGCCGAACGCACCGCCGAACGCAACGCCAAACGCACCGCCGAACGCGACGCCAAACGCACCGCCGAACGCACCGCCGAACGCGACGCCGTCGCCTCTCACTCGTCACATAGCGCTCCTGTCTGAAAGACTCAAAGTCCTCAAACACACCACGAAGGAGAGGTTGAGCGTGCTCCTGAGCCACGGCGCCGTCCAGCCGCAGATTAGAGCGTAATCATGCACGCTAAACTGCCAACTTTGTCCCCATTTGTCTGAACGTCGGCCAGAGAGGAAGCGGGAACGTGGAGATGGAATCAGCCAATCACCAGACACCTGCGCTGCCTCATGATCTAGTTCAGAGCGGCTCCGGTTCCCCCCTGAGGGCAGCGCCGACTTAGATAAGAGGGGCGCAGCGTGGACACTTTAATAGAAACAGGAAACGGATATGTTAGAAATGTGGACTTTTATTTTTTTAAGCTGAAAATTTAACGAGTAAAAACCATCTGCTTAAATGCGCCTTATTTCAGAGCTGCAGCGACAAACAACATGCTAACAGTCAGGTGAGGTTAGCGACGCGGGCGGCGCCCTCTGCTGGAAGCCAGTAATAGCAGCACTGGCTCGTTGCAGTTGTTTAGGTTCATTACAGGATAATAAACCGTACAATAAATCTGTAAAATTGTCTGTGGCTCCCCCGACATGGAGCAGCGCCGGTAGGGCAGGACAGATGTACGTAAATATGAGAGGCGAGCGGACGTAAAGAACCGAGGTAAGACGGGACCAGAACACAGCTGAAGTGCACTTCTGTGAGTAAGTACAGTAGATCAGTTCATGTCGTTGTCCCGCTGGTGAGGAGACGGTCCATGGCCCAGTTCTGGTACAGGGCCTGGTTCTGGTCCACAGCCCGTTTCTGGTCCAGGTTCTGTTGAAGCCTCGGTGGTGCAGTTGAAGCCTCCTCATTTCCTCTTGATGGTGTTTTTTCAGGCGGCGCTCCGGCCGTCAGGAAGGAGGTGATCAGAAACAAGATCCGGGCGATCGGGAAGATGGCGCGGGTCTTCTCCGTGCTCAGGTGGGTCTGATGGAGGCCGCCGCCGCCGCCGCCGCTCCTCACGCTCGCCACTACTTTTGCAGCGCTGCTCCACTTGCAGTGGAAGTGTGCTGGCTGCATGTGTGCGTGTCCTCCTTTTAACACCCGGCAAGTGTGTCACAGTCATTTGTCCTTTAACTGTCAATTAATTGTCCTGCTTGGAAAAAGTCTGCCAGTTATTTTAAGGAGCAGAACAGCAGACACACATACAGGAAGTCACGGTAACCCGCAGACGCCGCCGCCATCTTGGCTCCAGCTGCGAGTCTGCTCCCTACGCCCCAACTGAGCACGCCACTCCGTGTCCCCGAGAGCACTTGAACGCATCGTAGCTGTCAATCACAGAGCCCTGCGGTAACCTGGTTTAGATGATGGCGTGAACCAGTTCACCAGAGTCTCCTTCAGATGTGCTCAGGCCTCCATCGTTGCTACAGAGGCGCCAGCAAACACTGGCGGTGTGTATCCGGCCGGCTGTGGAGGTCCACCTAATGAAGATGATGATCCACCTGATGGAGATGATCCACGTGATGATGATGATGATCCACCTGATGGAGATGATCCACATGATGTTGATGATCCATGTGTTGATGAAGATGATCTTCGTGATGAAAATGATCCACCTGATAAAGATGATGATCCATGTGATTATGATCCAAGTGTTGATGAAGATGATCTACATGATGAACATGATCCACATTAAGATCTACCTGATGATGAGCCACGAGATGAAGATGATGATCTACGTGATGAAGATGAAGAGCCACCTGATGATTATGATCCACGTGTTGATGAAGATGATCCACATGAATCTCCACCTGATGATGGTGATGAGCCACGTGATGAAAATGTACACAATGAAGATCATCCTGTGGATCTTCATGCAGATGATGACTGTGGTTCAGCGGTCGTGTGACATCACAGCCGATAAAACCAACATTTTGTGATTGATTTATTTTTTGCTCCTTCACAATAAGAGCTTGTAAAGACGGTAGACTTCTATTGTGAAGCATTAAGAGGGGATTAATTCATAGGAACAAAACAGCCATTTTGCAGTTGCTCATTTGACCAGCGTCACGCTTTAAGCGGGTCGCGTGTCGTCATGGAAACGCATATCCCTGCTGCGCTGAACTGACACGCACGCCGGCGAGAAACGCAGCGAGCCGAGTCTGCACATGTGCAGAATTAACCAGCCAGTGCTGACGAGGAGACGTGTGTGTGTGTGTGTGCGTGTATCTCCCCACAGAGAGGAGAACGAGAGTGTGTTGCAGCTGAAGGGGCTGACCCCCACCGGGACGCTGCCTCTGGGCGTCCTCTCCGGCGGCCGGCGGACCCTGCAGAGCGGTGAGTGCCAACGCAGCCGAGCATCCCACCAGGCGCTGACGCCACATCCAGCTAACACCCAGCTAACCTGCGCCTGCACGCACACCCACGCTAACCGCCAACCAGCGACACACCTATTCACACACACCCGCGATGACACACACACACACACACATGTCGAGGCTCGACATGCCGCCCTGAGGAGACGAGGGCGGCGGTGGGAGGTGGAGGCGGGGCGGCGAACGAGGTTTGGAGAAAGTCCTGAGAGAGAACTCGGGCCCTCTGCTGGATTCAGGTCCTTCCTGTCCTCCAGAGTCGCGCTTGCCGCTGCCAGGTGTAGTTGTAGGGCTCGGCGACATGGCAAGAAATGTAATCACGATATATTTTTTCATATTATCAGGATATGTAGAAGCAAGACACTTCACAATAAAAGTTTAATATCATAAGGTGGCGTCTCGGGTGATTGAAGAGGTTCCTGGTGTTTCCTGACCTGGTCGGTACCAACGGCCGGCGTATTTAACGGTAGTTAACGACCACCGCGAGTCCTCCTCAGACCACCGCGAGTCCTCCTCAGACCACCGCGAGTCCTCCTCAGACCACCGCGAGTCCTCCGCAGACCACCGCGAGTCCTCCGCAGACCACCGCGAGTCCTCCCCGCAGACCACCGCGAGTCCTCCTCAGACCACCGCGAGTCCTCCTCAGACCACCGCGAGCCATGTCGTCCCCGTAGGCCTGAACGGTGCAGAAGCCTCCGATAGATGCACTCCCGGTGCACCCTCTGACTCCGGGCTAGCGCGGTCAGAGCATCCGTCCTGCTAGCTAGTAGCCAGCTAGCGTTCAAGCCTTCCCCGTGATGAGAGGGGGGAGACTCGGCATGTTCCTCCTCCGCTCTGTAAGCCTCCGCTGTCCCTTCTCCACCTTCACTTCTTCTGCCCCGCGAGACCCGTTACGAGTTGGCCCGCATCACTACTATCATCACCCGTTACAACTGTAGCCACGCCCACAATGAGGAGTGGGCGTGTCCCGCCTGCATAGCATCTGGTAGCCGGCAGACTCTGATATGCTGTTGTTGCGCTTACTTTAGCCAAACGATATCGCTTAAAAATGTCCCATGCTGATAATCCAGATCGATCGAAATGTTAGCGCGCGCTCCAGCATCGAGCCCGTGTGATCGCCCCGCCTATCCCGAGGGTCCCGGACCAATGGCGGACGGGGAGTCAGAGATGATCAAACGGAACCAAGCTAACAACAGGAAGTGAGGAAGCGCGCTCATCAGAGTCATTCGTTTGCAAAGCAGGATGAAGCGAGTAGCGGCAGACGAGGCGAGATCGTAGCTGGCTGTGGCGTTAACCTGCTGCTAAATCCCGCCCTCTTGATGCTAAGCTAATCCAACGGGCCTCGGAGCCTCCCCTCAGGGCGGCGGGACGCGGCGCATCCACCCGCGCGCTCCTCTAACACACTGATGGTTCTCATGATCATGTTGTCTGCTCTGACCTCTAACCCCTCACTTCCTGGATGGGGGGCGGGGCTGTGTGATGATTGACATGCTGTTAACAGGACTGAGCGGTTGCAGTGATGACGTGACTGAATGCACCGATTTAACCTTCCCACTCTCTCTCCATTGGTTTTGGGCATGGCACTTCTACTCACGCTTACACAGCCACCGTAGAGGCAGAAGAGGCACGAGGTACGCAACCGCCCGCCCGTCCGTGCATCTGTCTGTCCGTCCGTGTATCTGTCTGTCTGTCCGTCCATCCGTCTGTCTGTACGTCCGTCCTTACGTCCGTCCTCTGTGTCTTGAATTGTCACCGACGCTTCTGTGCTCAGACACTCAACCACCAGCTCAGGGTTCCTCTGAGACAACGAGCCTCGCGCCCGATTGGCCGATAGACATCGCGTGTGCGTCTGAACCGACCATGAGTCTGGTTCTGATGCGTCCAATTAAAAAGCAACTGTGGCCCGTTGGTGCCGCGTGAGTGGCCAGGCTGGAACGCTGGAACGTCATAACGCCCTGATGCTATGACGTCCACCAGCCGGCCTGCAACTCACCTGTCCGTTCTTAAAGCTGCAGTTTGGTGGTTGGTTTGTTCCGTGAATTCATCTTAAAGATTCGTCAAGTGGTCTTTTTTTCTGAAAGCAAAGATGTTCTCGTACGAGGCTCGTTGTGATGTCAAAGATCTCTGTTTTCTGTTGTGGCTGCGAATGATTAGCGATGTAGCCGCTAGCTTAGCTTCCGGTTTGTGTCTGTGCAACACGGCTGCTTTAATGACAGAATGTTTCTTTGTCTTCACGCTTCCTGGTCCTGTTCTGAAGTAAGTGGACGTCACTCTTGTTTCTTCAGCGGAGATGTTTGTGCTTCACACGCTAGTTTGAGGCTCTGCTTACGGGTGAAGTGAAGAGACCGTTCAGATTTGAGGATGTAAAGACGCCGTTTCCTGCAGAATTAGTCCTCAAACGTTGAAAACGTGTTGCTAAATTTAGCTTCTAGTCTCCCAAAGTGGTTGTATTTTTCTCTGCTGTCGGTGTGTGTTGAAACAGATCGATAAAAGCAGATATTTAATAATCAAAAATAGTCAAAAATGAATAAAGCAATGAAATAATAAATCGATCAATATCAAGGATATACAGTGTGTATATAATACTAAAAAAACACAGATGTGCAGGACTGCCAGATATTTACGGCGTCACATGAAGGAAAACGTCTATGAAAGATCTTATTGACAAAGACACCAGCGGGACTGAGGGATGGACGTCATGTCTGGTCACTGCAGAGCAGATGAAGGACGGGAAGAGCCGAGGCACCGTCGGCGGGTCGCTGAAGAACCAGCTGCCGCTGTCATGGTAGAAATGTGTCCCCGAGAAGAAGAAAACCAACTGAGCTGAGTAGAACTTGTCTGCTCCAGCTCAGGAGAGAAATGGCGGCTCCACGGCCTGTCCGGGTGGCATCCGGCCCGGTCCCGAGCTTCCCGTCCTCCATCTGAGTCTCCTGCATCGTCAGTGACGTCATGAATAACGTTTATGCATCCCAGAACCGTTCAGGTAGAAGATGATCTGGCTTTAGGATGTTGGAGACGTTTCACCTCCATCCAGAAGCTTCCTCGGTTCTGACGGGTTGGCGGGGGAGTCGCGGGGGGCGTTTGACCGCCGGTGGGATGGCGACGCCTGCGGGCTGTAGCCCCGCCCATGGGCCGTAGCCCCGCCCATGGGCCGTAGCCCCGCCCATGGGCCGTAGCCCCGCCTCCACCTGTGATTCGATAACAAAACGTCTTCAACAACCAAAAGATGTCCAGGTCTCTTTTACCTGAGAGCCGAGCGCTGCCGCGATGAGGCCGGCCGAGCGTTGGCCGCGCCGTGTCTCGCCGTGTCTCGCCGTGTCTCGCCGTGTCTCGCCGTGTCTCGCCGTGCCGTGCCGCGCCGTGCCGCGCCGTGTCTCGCCGTGTCTCGCCGTGTCTCGCCGTGTCTCGCCGTGTCTCGCCGTGTCTCGCCGTGCCGTGCCGCGCCGTGCCGCGCCGTGTCTCGCCGTGTCTCGACGTGTCTCGACGTGTCTCGCCGTACCTCGCCGCTCTCACACTCGTCTCCTCTCCTGCAGCCATCCAAGGCTTCAACCCGCAGCACAAGATCCAGAGCTTCGAGGAGGCCCGAGGTCTGGACCGCATCAACGAGCGGATGCCTCCCCGCCGCGACAGCAAGCAGCAGGAAGCCGCCGCCTCCCTCAACAACCTGCCGGCCAGCACCGGCCCGCCGGACAAGAACGGCACCAACGCGCAGGCCTAGACCCCTCCCACTCCCGCCCCACCCTCCTCCTTCCTTTTTCTCCCCCTTCCGCCACCTTTCCTACTTTCCTTCCTTCCTTTCCTCCCTCCTTCCTTCTTTCCTTCCTTCCTCCCTTTCTCCCTTCCTTCCTTCCTTCCCTCCAGCAAGAGCAGTTCAGCCCGAGTGACTCGGCACGCTTAATTTATTTTATCATCTATTAAAGATCTAATATCGTAGTTTGAGACTGAAGACGAGAACGTAGAAACCAAATTGAATCAAATCCATCCTCCGTTTGCCGACGGCGGCGTGACTGAGCATCCGCGTTTATATGATCACATATGTATATTTTAATTGTTCCCTCTTTTCAATGTGATGGGTTTTTTTTTTACATGATAGATGTAGGCGCAAATATCCTGAGAGGGGGGAGGGGCGGAGTCAGAGCCCGACTCCTTACAACTCCGGTCTGCACCCAGGGCGACCGCGTGCTGCTGACCGTCTGACATCGGGCCCCCCGCAGATCCACCATCTTTGTTTTGGCGAGCGCCGCTCTCCAGCCGCGGCCATCCCAGCATGTCTGAGCGTCCTGGTGTCGGCGGCGGCGGCGCTGCTAAATAATGAGGTTGCAGAACTGAATCGGGACGGCAAAGTGAAGACTTTTCTGTCCTGGTTTCCTGTTTCCCGGATTCCTGAGTGCTCCGCGGGCGCCATGCCGCCACGTCTGGGCTCGTCCGGACTCGTCGGCGCGCTGATGCGTTCAGGGGAGGCTGGTTATTCTCGCGATGGGACAGACGGACCGGAGTTGTAACGAGCGGAGACTGGAGGCGTGTTTGGCGTCCTGTTGGCGTCTCGTTGGCGTCCTGTTGGCGTCTGGTTGGCGGCAGCGAGCGTTCGGGTGGCTTTGATTTAATTTCCTGTATTTCCAGGGGAGGTGTGGGGGGTACGTGATGTTGGCCGTGCGTGTGGTGGCGGCGGCGGCGAGGCCTCATTCCGGACCCGTGTGGCGGGGAACATATCTCACAGAATGTACAGTCAAAGATGATTTTTTTTCTCTGCAGCTGGATGTGAGGAGGTGCTGACGACGTGCGCGAGGCCTCTCGTTTCTGTCCATGTTTCACTCCATTCGAATAAAAAACCAGAGGAAAGTGTTGGTGTCTGAGTGCTTCTCTGCTTTCAGCGCTCAGGGACACGCCGCCGCCGCCGCCAATCAGTGGCCGGCGTGGGAGGCGGCGCTTTGTGGGCCGGCAGACGAGTGGCATTGAAACGTGGCCAGCTTTGATGTGTGGGCTGGTGCGTCTCTTAGCAACGCGAGCCCTTCACATCAGGACCCGCGGCGTCTCCACGGCGCCGTTTTGAAGGTTGGTCATGATAATTCGGCTGCGGAGGCGTTCTGAATCAAACTCGCAGAGGAAGGTGAGAAATTAAATGTAGGCGTGAAAGCAGTCAGGCGAAGGAAATTCACAAAAAATTAGCTTCCAATCAAACAGGTGACTGAGCAGCGGCGCCCCCTGCTGGCCATGTTTCAGGAGCGTTTTTAAAATAAGTGGTCTGAAGTTTTGACCTGGACTTGACCCTGGTCTGAAGTAGTCTAGGGCCCACATGCACGCGGATAAACGGATCATCGTCGGATGAAGGTTCATGATATTCCCATCATCTAACGCGGTGTCCTCTGCGTACGGCGGCTCCGGTGAGCATGTGCAGATCCGATTGGTGCAGCTGTCCTGCTCCTTCTACCATATTCTACATATCCTATTCTGCCACAGCCCAGAATGGACAAACCAAACGCTGATGCTTTTATTTTGAAGTGGGCACATCGTCAGACCACAGCGGCGGCGCATCAAAGCTCAGTTGCAGTTCGGAGTTCCTGTGTCGCCTCATCCTAGCTCCTGATGGGGCGGGACAGGAAACGGCGGCGTTGCCGGTAGCAGGTAAATGCTTAAGTTAAAAAAAAAAAAAACACTTTCCATATAAACTTAAAGTGGATCCATAATTTCTACTGT
>CAAKHG010042882.1:0-12428 GCA_901007715.1 Dactylopterus volitans | reverse complement strand
GCACTCAGCACTCACACCAAGCAGAGCGCTGATGTTCACAGATGTGTGTGTGTGTGTTTCAGGGTTTCTGCTGCTGAATCGAACCATCCCCCTGATAGTGAAGTGGGAGTGGGGAACCACCAGGAACTTCCTCCACCAGTACCCAGGTGAGAACCCAGGCCGTGCGTGACAACCAATCACGATCGAACAAATACGGTTCCCAGAGGAAGTGATGTCATCAGCTTGGACGCATCCACGCTGGTTTAGTCTGAATATCTCTGTAATTTTATTATCTGTACAAGAGGCTGTGGCTAAATTAGCTTCATCAGGCGCTAACGCCACTAGCCGCCGTGGCTAAGCTATGCTAGCCAGTCATACTTGCACAGATTGAACATGCAGGTGCATCCGTGTTCTGAGCATCAGGTGGGCGGAGCTGAGGGTGGGCACCTTACGGGAGGTGGGCGTGGCTCCAACGGCATCTTACACAGACTTCAGGTTAAAGGACAAGTGCGCGCCAAAATAAAAGCATGTGTAGACTGTATATGAGCTGGACCATGCACCAGCGGGGAGTGATCAGCAAGTCCAGTTGTGGTGTGGAAGCCCCGCCCACCTCAGTCACCAACTGTCAGTTTACCATTAAAAACTCATTTTTAGGGTTTGAAACAGCCAATAACGGTTATAGAAAGTCAGTATTACTCATCCTGTCCATTTTCTTATGAAGGATTCCTAAAAAGACGTGTGTGAACACCTCCCCCACTTCCTGTATTTCACTCGTGAAGCCCCGCCCCCTTTTTTCCGTAACATCAAATAACCAATTAAAACAAAATTTATCAGAGAAATGAACAGGTGAAAAAACATCATATGGAGATGAAAAAAATCATATAAAGTTGATATTTCAGTTTGATCCAAGTCCCGCCCACTGACATGCTGCAGGCAGCCACCAGGGGGGGACGGAGATCCTCGGCTTTCGTTTTAGGAGCTTTCATGATTACAATATACTGCATGTCTGTGGCAGCAAAAGGGAAAAATGCAAAAAACATATGAAAACATAAACATGAGGACCCAAACATGACTGAATCCTAAACAAGCCCGCCAGCCGCCGTCTGCGAGCTGCAGCCCGCCGTCGTCCAGTCGCCGTGCGTCCCACGCTCAACATTCCTGTCGCCGGGCAGATCCCAGCATTCCTGAATGTCTCCGCTCTGACGAGAATTTCAACCTGATGGACGCCGGGCTGCTGATCAACGTGGCGTACCCGCCGTTCCTCGGGGAGAAGCGAGACATCGACCTGATCATCGCACCCGAGTACAGCGCTGGAGACCTGTTTGAGGTGCCGGACTGTGTGTGTGTGTGTGTGTGTGTGAGTGAGTGTGTGTGAGAGGAAGTAAATGACTCAAAGATGGCTAACCGAGGCTAAAAAAGTTTGTCGCCATTAATGCAACAACTCAGCCTGGGCTAATTGTCGTGAAGGTTTCTGGCAGGAATCCTTCGGGGCAAACTTTGCCCAGTTCAGCAGCAAGGCTTGACCCTCTGCTCCCCCGGCAGACGCTGACCTTCGCCCGCGACTACGCGGCCAAGGTGGGGAAACCTTTCCCGGAGATCGACGCCGAGGCGCTGCTGGAGAAGGAGTGGCCACGCGCCTGCTACGTGTTTGAGGGGGCGGAGTCCCAGCCCACCGTCGTCTACATGCCGCTCTTCAACAGACGCAACTGCAGAGGTTTGTCGCGTGGTCCTGGGTCGGCGTGGCGATCAAACAGCCTCTGCCCGATGACATCATCAGCGTGCTGCCACAGCGCCAGAATTTAAATCATGATTGGAATCGCCAGTGGCCTAAATCAGCAAAATAAACTGTCCGGCATCACCATGGCGATGAAAAATGTATACAGGGTCACGGTGGCAATGAGGTCCTACATGAACACAAAACGTTACATATGATCACCATGGCGATGATGGTCCTAGATCTACAAAGAAATACCTACACTGTAAAGGATCAACATGGCGATGGTGGTCCTAGACCAATAAAAAAATACATATAGAGACTCAACAGGGCGATAAAACATGTATACAGCATCACCATGTCAGTGATGATCCAAGGTCAAGGCAAAAACATGTATAGGGTCACCATGGCGATGAGGTCCTAGATCAACAACAACAACAAAAGCTATCCAGGATCTCCATGGTGACCAGCCGCCACAAATGAGTTTTTCGTTGTCAAAATCAGCTTTTCAACGCTTTAACATTCAAATGTACAATGGAGTAAAAAAAAAAGAAAAGTAGAAGAGCCATGTAAAAAGGTTCTCAGGAGAACAGGCGTCTTCATCTGAGCTGGTGCCGTCAAACGCAGATGCGGCGGAGGTGCGAGCCAAGATGGAGGAGTTCTCCACCTTCCAGCGCCCGTACAGCCGCCAGAGGATGGAGGCGCTGCTGGAGACGGCCAGAGCCAACATGAGGAGCAACAGGGAGACGCTGCTGAGGGAGCTGGAGAAGGCCGCCGCCCGCCGCCGCCGCCGCCACGGCAACAGCCGCAGCTAGAGGCAGGCCTCAGTGTGTGTGTGTGTGTGAGTGTGTGTGTTCATCATAAACAAAACCCAAAAATGAAAGAAAATCTAACATCTTCCTGTTCTTCTCCTTCTCCCTCAGGACATCCGCCGCTCCGGACCCGCGATGGCGCCTGTAACACACGGCAACACGCGCTTTAGCCAAAAGTATACGGACGCCCGCTTGATGATTGACGGGTCTTTAAAGCTCAGCTGAAGATTCTGTCGCAACATTTCCGTCGCTTGAAAATCAGGATCAGCTGCTTTTTTTAATTCTTTTTTTTTAGCTGTTTTGTTTTTAAGCTCAAGAGTTTAATAAATGTTTGGCAAACGCGTCAGATCCGATGTGTCCTGCTCCTCTGAACATGCGCAGCAACGAACCCGCAATCTCACAATAACTCACCTGTCCCGACATGATCGTTTTTTTTCTTATGAGATTTTCAGATTAAAACAGCACGAGCGTGCGCGCGCGGGCAAGCGCACGCTGTAAAAGCGACGGAAACGCCTGCACCTGCTCGGGGCCCGCGCAGCCGCTAGAGGGCGCGCGTCATCCGCGGCGCGCCTATGTAGGTCAGCGGAGCCCAGAGGTGCGATCATCTGAGCGGCCTTCACCCTGCGCGCCGCTGCTGCTGGTCCCGCCGCTGCTGCTGGTCCCGCTGCTGCTGCTGGTCCCGCTGCTGCTGCTGGTCCCGCTGCTGCTGCTGTAAATAACCCACGAATCAATGAGTTCTTAATATTGAAATACGATTCCTGAGTTTTCATCAATTTTTGACACAAATGGACTTTTTTTTTTTTCCACACCTGGAAAGTTTATTATTTTGCAGATGAAGCATCTCAACACTAATCAATAATTTTCATTTTTTTCATATATTGTGTACAGAAAAGTGTAGAAGGCGGGTTTTATGGGTCCCTCGGTGCCGCTGAGCAGAACCACGACGCAGGTTTCCTTTCCTCTATCTTCCTTCCTTCCTTCCTTCCTTCCTTCGGTCCGTCCTTCCTTCCTGGTTTCCTTCCTTGGTTCCTTCCTTCCTTCCTTCCTTCTTTCCTTCCTTCCTTCCTCCACCTGCTCCACGCGCGCGGAGGACGCAGGTCGGGCGGTGGGCGGAGCGAGGTGAGGGAGGGAAGGTGGGCGGGGCGCGCGGGACGCGGGACGCGGGGCGCGCAGTGTTGCCCGGGCGTCAGCGCGGCAGGCGACGCGGGACGCAGCTCTGAGCGGGGACGCCGCCGACAGCCGACGCCTCCGCGCCTCCGCGCCCGCCCGCGGAGCCCCCGGGGACGAGCGCGCGCGGGGCTTAAGATGCGCAAAGTTTGGCCGCGTCGTCGCCTCCGAGCGCGCGCCGGCGCCGCGTCCCGCCGCAGCTGAGGGAGCCGCGCGCCGACTGCCGGGAGGATGGACGCCGTCCGGGATCTGTGCCTGCTCGTGCAGACGTGCCTGATCTGCGCGTCGTCAGGTAAGACGGCGGCCGCCGGTGACGTCATGGCGGCGTGGATGAGCGAGTGAGTTTAGTCCGGATCAAGTAAGTGTGGAAGCTGCGGGAGCCTCCAGCCGCGGGGACGCGCGTCGCTCGGGACCACGGAGATGACGGACCTCACGCGTCTGGGCTCTCTCATCACCGCGCGCGCGCGCACACACACACACACATACACACACACATCAACCGTCCCGAGTGTTACGGTCCGCGTGCCGCAGCTTCTCGTCGCAGCCGGCGGATTTGCGTCGCCTGCCTGATCCGGTTGTAACTTTCAGGAACCCGGAACCGAGTCTCGCGCCGAGCCGCGTCTCTCTGCCCGCATCCGGTTTCCCCAGCAGCCAAACCAGGTCTCCGACTCCCTGACGTGGGTTTGAGCGTCCTCCTGTTTGCAAAAGACACGAACTCGGTGAGGAGATGAACGCTAATGCTAAGCTACCTGAAGCTGAGCTAGCCGAGTTACCCGCGGATGCTAAAGCTAAGCTACCTCTGTTACCCATGGAGGTTAATGCTAAGCTACCTAAGTTACCCACCAAGGCTAAAGCTAAGCTGCCTCAGCTACCCATGGAGGTTAACAATAAGCTAAACACCCTACCCACAGAAGCTAGCGCTAAACTACCTGAGTTACCCACCAAGGGTAAAACTATGCTACCCGAGTTACCCATGGAGATTAATGATAAGCTAACCACCCTATCCAAAGAAGCTAGCGCTAAACTACCTAAGTTACCCACCAAGGCTAAAGCTAAGCTGCCTCAGTTACCCATGGAGGTTAAAAGTAAGCTAACCACCCTACCCACAGAAGCTAGCGCTAAACTACCTAATTTACCCACCAAGGCTAAGGCTAAAGCTAAGCTACCAAAGTTACCCACAGAAGCTAGCACTGAACTTGTAGACCATAAACAAGCTGGGGAGCCTCTGCAGCTGCTTCTCTGCAGGTGTGTTCAGGGTCCAGGTCTTTTCTGCTTGTCTCTAGACCTCGTAGCGCAGAAGCGGGCAGGCGTTACCATGGTGATCACAAAAGCCCCGACCACCTTTGTGACACGCAAAACCCGACAGCTAAAAGGTCACACTGCTAACTCTCTCAGAGAATTCCGAAGTTAGTTACCGCGAAATGAGGGAAATGCCGGTTGTTACCACGGCAACAGACTCCCCAACGCTAACACTTCTTGAGAGAACCCCCGAGTCCGCGCTTATGCAGGTGTGGAATGATTAGCCGAACATCATTTTTCCTGACCAGCAGGAAACCTTCGGCCCAAAAATAAAAATCTCAGCACGTTCCTGAGAGCAGGGCAGCTTTATTTACTTGAAAAAATGCGTCCGAGATCTGACGCAGCTGGAAAAGTACAGTCGGACGAAGGATGAGCGTCAACCGACAGCAACTTTAAAGGGTTCATGTTGTTTTCATCACACGTGACCGACAGTATGCACGCGCATTCATGGCCACATTCGCCGGCGTTAAAAACTCGCGTGCACCCGTTGCCATGGAGAATCGGGGGCCGCCGGTGACGGCCGTCTCTGCTGCGAAGAAGCCGGAGCCAGACTGACGCTGACCAGATGCTCTGAGAGCCGGAAAGTTTGAAGGAGCTTCAACTCAGACTTTGTTAAAAAAAAAAAAATTCAAGTACCCATGGACATTAATGTTTCGCTACCGACGCTTCCCACAGAGCCCGAGGTTAACCCTTAAGAGATCCGAGGGACATTTTGTGTCATTCAGTTTTTTTTTTTTTTTCAAGCCATTTTGGCTGTGTTGAATGAACATAGCTCAAATTTGCCACAGGGTATTATTTAAAAAAAATATTTTTTTTTTAGAATTGTCATCTCAGTTCCTTAAATTAGCCTAAAATGGCTAAGCAGCACAAAAGCCGACACATTCGTTCCTAACAACAAAAAATGTCCAATTGAAAACCATCGAAAGTGCCATTTTTGATCCCAAATTTATCTTAACATAAACTAATGCATTCCTTTATGTTAAGAGTTCATTTTGGATTACTTGCCCCCAATTTTTAATTTTTATATTTGTCCACCAGGTGGCGCTACTTTTCCCCATTAAAAGCATGCAGCAGAATTTCACACTTCTGTGAAAAGTGTGTGTGTGGTGTGTGTTTGTGTTTGTGTTGTCCAACTTCAAAAGTCTTTTCTCTGATAAGGCCACACTCTGCTTTACAAACTAATTCAATACTGGCTTTTAAAGGGTTAAAATCCCCAAAATATAATTAATTCTTGATATGTACATTTCAGGCTGAAATAGTTTTAAAAGATTGACTTGTTAAAAGTGGAACATTTTCAGAAGCTGACATTTTTTGTCTTTTCGGACCTTGAATATGAGGTGTTTTTTTTTTTTTTTAAATCTAACAATCAATAAAATAACAATGCATCAAAATCAATGTTGCTGGCAATCATTAAGCCATCTCAGGGCCTAATAATAATAATTAATAATAATAATAACTGCAGTTATGTAAACATACTGGCCTTTAAAGGGTTAAAATCCCCAAAATATAATTAATATTTGATAAGTATATGTCGGGCTGAAGTAGGTTTAAAAGATTTGACTCATTTAAAGTAGAAAAAATATGAATATACAGCAGATTTTGGGAAGCTGACATTTTTTTGTGATTAAGGACAAATGCGTTATTAAAGGACCTCTTAAGGGTAAAGCGACCGAAATAACCCATGGCGGCTAACGCTAAGCTACCTAAGTTAACCACAGAGCTTAATGCTAGGCTACATAAGCTACCCACAGAGGCTAACGCTGTGCTGCCTAATTACCCATGGAGGCTAATGCTAAACGACCTACAGACGTTAATGCTAAGCTACCAAAGCTTCCACTCAGAGGCTACCGCTATGCTGCCTCATTACCCACAGGAGGCTGCTTAACAAGCTAAGTTACCCACCAAGGCTAGAGCTAAGTACCTAAGTTAACCATAGAGCCTAAGGTTAGCTACCAAAATTACCCACGGCAGCTAACGCTAAGCAACATAAGTCAACCACCAAGGCTAAAGCTAAGCGACCTCACATAGCACAGACTAGCACGCCCACCTGGCTATCATGTTTGCATCACTGCTGACCAGAGGCGGGTCACGTGACCCGGCGGTGAATGCTGATTGGACCCTTCAGGTCATGTGACTCGCACGGCGGGTTTCCTGCACACGCGCGTGTCCGCCCCCCGACTGGCTGCTTGTCCCGAGAGCTGCCGCGGGTCCAGGCCTTCACGCCGCCTCAGACCGCTAGCTTAACAAAGAGGGTTGGCTCTTTGTTCTCCGTGGCGTCTTTGATCGTTCTCCTCCTATCCGGTTCCTCCGCCTGCGCGGTTCAACGGGAAGCTCGCTGTAAAAATCGCTATCAAATATTCATGCGAGAAACGTTTCCTGTCTTTCTCCTGCAGCGCAGCCGATTACATCCAAGCTTCATGAGGGCTGGTGGGCGTACAAGGACGTGGTCCAGGGAAGCTTCGTTCCAGGTAATGAAGCTCGGCACAGCTGCCTCACCATGGCGGCTCCTCGGCAGAGACGCCTTCAGCACCTCCGGCTTCACGCCGCTGATGCTAAACAACGCGTGAATTGTGTGCAAGAATATCTGTGCGTGCGCCGATAGCCTGATGGACGTACGTACGAGGGCAGACGGCGCCTTTCAGGCTGAAACCGCCAATGTGCGACTTTACGGAGTTTTAAATCTGGTCTGTTACGTTTTTCAGAGCAGGAGAGGTGGCGCATGTACGGTTATTTTCAAAATAAAAGCACCCTCAAAACACGTGCGCGGTGCTTTTGCTTTGAAGCGTGACGTACCGGCTTTAGGGCCTCCGCCGTGACTTTTCATTTCAGGATGATGACATCACCGTTTACATGACTACACACACAAATATACAAACAATAACCATCAGCTCACCAAGCAACCGACCGATGGTAACGCGGGAATGAGTGAACTTTCATTTTTGGGGTGAAACCTTTATTTCATAGTCACATTGCGCAGCTGTTAACTGAAGGTCTGTGGAAGCAGCATGGAGGGAGACCTCAGTCCACATGAGCCCGTTAGGACCCATCTCATGTTTGACCACTCTGAGCCGCCGTTATCCTGGTCGTGGGGGGGGCCTGTGCTGGGCCGCGCGTCGTTTTGGGTGACCTCCTTCGCAGACGGGCGCTCGAACGCATCGTTTGTGGACACAGATGGAGGCGTGAGGCTGCTGGCTGCCGCCTGCGGGGACGCGGCGCCAACACGCGGGCGTGCGCGAGTCCGAGCGCCGGCTCACATTCCACCGCTCGGCGGCTCAATCTTCGCTGTTTGGAACGCCGCGAGCGGTTTGGAGGGGCTGGAGCAGAAGCCCGCAGGTCTTCATCCAACGCCGCGCTGCTGCTTCCTCCAACACTTCCGCCGCCAGCAACCGCCAACGAAGGTGACGGCCGCTCGGTTTTGTTTGCGCTCGCTGACAAAGTCAAAGCACTTCAAAGTTAAAGCGGCGTGTTGCCAGCTTGATGCTTTTATTGTGAAGCCGCAGCAGCTGGAGAACAGCGGCTTGCGCTTGCAGGGACTTCATGCGTTCCTCTGGTTCCTCAAGGACGTTCATTTGAATTAAAATCTTCCCTGCTTGGATCAGTGACCGCGGCAGATATTGTAGGGAGAAATCATGTTCTGGAGTGTTGTCGCTGAGCGCGGGTCCAGAGCGCTGCAGGAGTCTCCGTGGTGACGGGTTTGGCATCAGCTGCAGTCGCCACAGATTGTGCATTAAAAATAGTTTGGGGATGATGGAGATAAAAAGAAAAAAAAGCGTGTGGTTATCACTCGCGTTATGATAAACTCGACGGTGTTGCCGAGAGACCCCGCCTCCTCCTACCCTCCTCCTCCCACCCTCTCTGTAAATATAGCAAGATCATTTCATAATTATTCTTGTGACTCGACACTTGTAGCGTGTTGGAGTCAGGCTAAGAAGGAGTGTGTGTGTGTGTGTGTGTGGGGGGGGGGCATTCTTGGAGTTTTCAGTCGAGAGCTCATCACGTTTCACCTCCCATCAGCGTCTGTGAGTCAGGACAGAATGTTCTCCTCGAGTGTTCTGCTGGAACGGAGTGGGAATACAGTCGGCAGAAGAGGACAAAAACATATGAACTGCAGTGGGAAGCTTCTTCAGGTCCCGGGGAGGTGTGACGGGAGTCATCGCGCACTCACATTTGTGATCACAAACGCAACCCGGGCGGCTGATTGGCCGAGATAAGAGGTGTTTTTCAGAGGGAAAATGGTGCGAGATGGATGCCTGCCAGCCGGGGAGCAGGAGCGGGGACGGCGGCTCCCCCCGGATGGAGATTACTGTCAGATGACCCGCCGACGCTGCCCAGCGCAGATGATGCAACATGGCTGCCGCGTTGCTGGTGAGCAGGAGATGATGTCACTGACAGAGGAGGGCAGGCAGGGAGGAGAGCTCCCCTGATTGGCCGGTCAGCCGTGTGGCCAAATCCAATGTAAAACTAAATGTATTGCGAGGGGGACAAAAACAAAAGGGCCCGGCGATGCGACGGAGCGATGGGAGATGAATCCTGGTCTCCACCAAGCGTCCTAACGTGGGAACCCAGCTGGATGATGCCAGCGGCCTGATAGACGGCAGCTGCCATCTTTACTGTCCTGCCTCATTGGTGAGGAGTCCAGCTGGTTACCCATGCTTACTCCTGGTTGCCCTTGGTTAGCCCTGGTTGCTCCTGGTTAGCCTTGGTTACCCCTGGTTACCGCTGGTTACTCCTGGTTACCCATGGTTACTCTGCATCAGTCCAACAGTGAAACTGAAAAACTTGTGCATCATTAATTCATCAACAAACCAACAAACCAACCAACCAACAAACCAGGTGACCAAACAAGCAAACTATGAATTACAATGAGAGTTTCCAAAACACAGAGAAAGAAAAAAAATCATCTACAACATGTGTGAACAGCCGTGGAAACGATGATTCCAGCGTACTGATCTTTGAAGATACTTCAGTCTCAGAGAAATAAGAATCCAAATACACGCGTCGTTTCGTAACCTCATAGCGTGACGGACCCAGAACCAGATCTTCCCGAACGCCAACCGGCGCCAGATGTTGGGCTTCGTCCAGTCTGCCTCGTCTCTTCACTTCCTGGTCTCCCTCCCTTGCTCCCGTCTCCTCTCAGCTTCATACTCAGGTTGTAGGATTCACACCTGCTTCTCCCCTTTTACATGATTCCTTTCCTCCACCTTCATCCTCCCTCTCTTTCTGCCCTCCCCGCCTCCTCTGCTCTGTTCTCCTGCTCCTCGTCTCATCACCACCTTTCCTCCGGCATCTCCTCCTCGCCGTCGTCTCATGTTTCCCCCGCGTCTCTCCGCATGTGCGGAACACAGCCCGGCTTAGACCTCGCCGACGTGTCTGTTTCTGCTTTTTATGGTTTCTGCTTTTGGGTCTGATGCCATCGTGAACCTTCCGAAGTCCTGCGTCGGGGTTGAACACGTGCCGCGTGATCCTCCGCCGAAATGCTAGGGGGCGGTGCTGCACAACCACCACAGAGAGAGAGAGAGTTAGTTTAGCTGGAAGGACTCGGATGGTGCGAGCGCTCATGTTTCCGGGCTCCTCCCTCAGTCGCTCCTCGGATTGCGCCGTCGTTGGTGAGTCCCATAGCGACACTTACATACCAGAAACGATGCGCTAAAAGCCGACCAATCACGTCGCCTCGACGCAGAACCATAAACTAAGCGTACCAGCTAGCAAGCTAATGTTAGCATGCCTTTGCAGCAGCACGCCGAATAAAGTTTATCGTCAGTTTATTCCTAGAACCAACATCTGCGAGACGCAGATGTTTGTGAAGCATCATGGCTGCCGTTCCGCGCCGTGCTGATGTGCGCCGGCGGCGTCACACAGCGACACCAGCGGCCGCCAGCGGCTGCATTTGATGAGCCAAGAGCGAGAACATGTTGTGAAAGGCCTGAACCCGCATCTGCGCAGACCTGCCGTGGGCGCTGAAGCTTGTAAGATGTATTATTGAAATGGACCACCAAAACAGAACAATCATAAAAGGTGCATGCAAACGTGTGAGGCGGGGAGAAAGCGCAGGTGGCGGCGCGAGTCCCAGGTCTCCATGAACCCAGATCCTATGAGTCCTCTGTGCTAAGTACACAAGGCCAGTTAGCTGACTCACCGGAAACACCACGGCGGACTCACCGGAAACACCACGGACTCACCGGAAACACCACGGCACTCACCGGAAACACCACGGCCGACTCACTAGAAACACCACGGCCGACTCACTGGAAACACCACGGCGGATTCACCGGAAACACCACGGCCGACTCACCGGAAACACCACGGCCGACTCACCGGAAACACCACGGCGGACTCACCGGAAACACCACGGCGGACTCACCGGAAACACCACGGCCGACTCACCGGAAACACCACGGCGGACTCACCGGAAACACCACGGCGGATTCACCGGAAACACCACGGCGGACTCACCGGAAACAACACGGCAGACTCACCGGAAACACGATGGACTCACTGGAAACACCACGGCGGACTCACCGGAAACACCACGGCGGACTCACCGGAAACACCACGGCGGACTCACCGGAAACACCACGGCGGATTCACCGGAAACACCACGGCCGACTCACCGGAAACACGGCAGACTCACTGGAAACACGATGGACTCACTGGAAACACCATGGCCGACTCACTGGAAACACCACGGCGGATTCACTGGAAACACCACGGCGGACTCACTGGAAACACCACGGCGGACTCACCGGAAACACCACGGCGGACTCACCGGAAACACCACGGCGGACTCAGATGATCCGGCTCACCGATTCACTCCAGTCAGTGAATCAAAGTAATAAGTTAAATGTTGTAATAAGCGAGCCAGGGATGTTCACGGTCCCGCGGCCGCCGGCGTCTGTTTATCGCCCCGAGCTACCGGCGCCACATTGGCACGTTACACTGACGTCATCCCGTACGTTAGCATGCTGGCCCGGGTGTGACGTTCCCGCGGCAGCCGATCGGAGGCGAGCCTATAAAAGCCCGAGTCAGGGGCAGAGTCACGTGACCCGCTTCTGACCAATGAGAACCCTTCCCACGCCGACGGGAGCCCACTGTTGCAGTGTTTAGGCAGGTTTTGGGCCAGCGGGAAAGCGGCAGAAGAGAACGGGCCCAAATTTCCCACAATTCCATGCTTCTTTGCTGTCTCTGTGATGTGAGTCAGTTCTGCTCCTCAGACGCCATGTTGACTCCCTGTTACTCATTTATTTCAGCACTGGATTTCCAAGGCTGGATGTTCCTCAGAGTTCTGAGTGTCTACTCATCCTACTCCTCTTCCATGTCCTCCTCATCCTCCTCATCCTACTCCTCCTCCTCCTCCTCGTCCTCCTCATCCTACTCCTCTTCCATGTCCTCCTCATCCTCATCATCCTACTCCTCCTCCTCGTCTTCCATGTCCTCCTCATCCTCCTCATCCAACTCGT
>CAAKHG010042880.1:0-14621 GCA_901007715.1 Dactylopterus volitans | reverse complement strand
CCCCGGCCCCGCCCCGCCCCTCGCTCTGCACCCACGCCAGCCTGACTGTCGTGTTTCCATAAACTCCTCAAGTCATTCATCATGTGCGGTCACCTTGACGACCGCGCTGGCAGCTCGCACGCGTGCCTGCCCAAAATTAACACTTGCAAATTACTTTTTTTTTTTTCTCCACGTGCCCACGTACAGTTATTTATTTGACTGGTCAACAATGAAGGGACTGTGTCTTTTTTTTTCTTTTCTTTTTTTTCTTTTCTGCGTTAATGAGTCGAATCCTCGGCGCTGCGGTCGAAGCGCTAAATTTGCAATCGAGTTGAGGCTGTTCCCTCCGCTAACACGCCCTCGGAAGACCAATTTACCTTTTAAATTGCCCTGTGGATTTCCCGCGCGTGAATTGATTACAAGCGTTTCAGTGTGGAACATTACGACAGCGAGTCCACTGTCTCGCCGCTGGCACTCGTACCTCCTCTCACGCTCCTTTTTTTTTTTTTTTTTTTTTTATGGAACTGTTGTGTTTCTGCTGTGTGCCGCCTAGTGACACTTGTGACATGTCTATTCTTTCAACTCCAGCCACGACTACCGTCGATGCTCAAGGTTTCACTTTCCAATCTCTCTTCCTCCTCAAATAATTCCTAAACACCCCATGGGAACGCTTTTGTTTCTCTTTCATTATTATTATTATTATTATTATTATTATTTTACCTCAGATTCTCCCTTCCATGCTTATGCAGTCACCCTGATTACCTCATCATCAAGAACGCCAGCATCTCTCATATTACTCGATTCCAAATTAATTTCAGAGCGTCCGTCTAACTCCGTTTAACCTCCAAACCCCCGGCTCAGCCAAGTGCCAAATTTTATAACTCCGAATTAACCCTGATTTGAGCCCTGCAGGATTTACTTTACAACTAATAAATGAGGTCAAACTGCAACAATGCGGTCAACACTGGCGATGAATCTAAATCCATCCCAGATTCGAGGTCTACAATGGATTTGGGTGATTAGTTGGATCACTAAAGGCAACCTTTTATGCTTTTTTTTTCCCCCCCAAATTTTTCGCTGATATATGTAACATCACAATGTCTGATGTTTTTATTAAGCTTGGCCAAAGTTTCAAATAAAGGAGTAAACATATATAAGCTCATTCCTGTGAGCTCAGGCTTCACTCTGCTCCGAACTCCTAATTAGTGTTTTTCCTCTACAAGCGCGCTCGCACATTGAACTGGCGTCAGCTCATCACAAACATCTTTATGAGGTCATCTGCTCAGCAGGACCGCGAAGCACAGGGATGCTGAGCTGTGCGAGGACCCTGGAATTCGGCCAATCAGACGACAGCGGGATCTTAAAGAGACGGGAGCAAGAATGTCTTGTTACACACTGAGGATGGAGTGAAGGGTTGCTTTTTTTTTTTTAACCTGTGAATCACGCAGAGGCACACTAGTGGAGTCCCAGAGTTTAAAAACAAAAAAACAAAAACTGAACTGGAAAAGAGCATAAAAGTTTCCCTCTCAGTTTCCTCAAAATGTTCTGGCTTGGCTGAGTTGGACTGCAGTTGACTCCTTCGGTTGACCCCAAATCACTTTGTGCAAGGCTGCGCTCAATTTATCTCTGTGTTTGCGGTCGGTGCTAATTTTTATTTATTTATTTATTTATTTTTTGTCCTCCTGCCTCACAGGCTGGTCAATGAGAACGAGGTGAAGCAGTGGCGAGACCAGGCGGAGAGGTTCAGGAAAGGTGAGACTTGTTGGGACACCTTAAACACAGACGACGCCTCACAGCTCATCAACGAACAATATGTATTTGCCCGTAAACCTGCTATCTGCCCCCACCTCTTCCTCCCCCCTCTCCCTCTCAGATCATGTGGAGCTGCTCGCTAAACTGGAGCGGAAGGAGAGGGAGTGCGAGACCAAGACGCAGGAGAAGGAGGACATGATGAAGACCCTGAACAAGATGAAGGACAAGCTCCAGCGCGAGGGCGTGGAGCTGCGCTCAGCCAGGGAGCAAGTGCTGGACCTGTCGACGCGCATCAACGACATAGCTGTGAGGAAGGAGGCTTCTCACACACGCCGTGCTGTGTCTCAATACACTGTTATGTGATGGAGTGTGTAGTTAATCCTTTAACACACCGACGAAGCGTAGCATTGTGGCCGCTGCACGCTCACCGCATAATTCAGTGCCATTGTTATTGGTTAGATGATAGTCATCAAAACATGGGATCGCCTCTCTCAAACAGATTCAGTAAATGTTCAATATCAATAGTTCTCCGTTCAAGAGGAGTTTTATGTTTCAGGGCTGCTGCAAGGTCGTCATAATGCCACGCTTGATCGGTTTGTAATGGAGATAAAAAAGTTTTTATACGCATCATATTAACCAACATTGTTATCGAACTTAAATAGAATCTATTCAATTTAGGATTTATAATTTTTTCGAAGGCTAAGCTGATTAAAAAAAAAAAAAAAAAACACGCATCTGAGTGGTGAAGTCCAGCTGTTTCTCCCTACTTCCACTGGAATTTTGTTTTGGTCCAGTGCGTTGAGATTAAATCTCCATTCGTCTTACCCTTCATAAGGCAGCAAACACAGTCTCGTTGATATTTGCCTCCATTTAAGGCATTATATTACTATTTTCTTGTTTTACAAAGCTCTTGTTCTGCAGCTTATTAACATGTTTTTCGCTCTTCAGTGGCATCTCCAGTCTTTGAGCTTAATAATCTTTTGTCTTTCCTGTCTTGTTGGACGTTACTCACTGTAGGTCGTTTTGAAAACACGTCCATCAAGTAGATTTAATGTCGTGTGACGTCACTAAAACACAGTGAATACAGTTTTTGACTTTCCCTCCCCAAAGGGCGGCGGCGTGTCCTTCCCTCCTCCTCCTCCCCCTCCCGGCGGCCCGATGGCTCCGCCCCCGCCTCCCATGATGGGTGGCTTTCCTCCGCCTCCTCCGCCGCTGCCCTTCAGCTGCCCGCCGCCGCCGCCGCCTCCGCCGCCACCGGGCGCCCCGCCTCCACCACCGGGAGCCCCTCCCATCTTTGGAGTCCCACCTCCTCCTATTCCCTCTTCTTTCAATTCGGCGAGCACCCTGCGCTCCAAGTCCATCCCACAGCCCTCACACCCGCTCAAGTCCTTCAACTGGGCCAAACTAGGAGAGGTGAGCGACCTCACAAAAAACCTACACCTGCCAGCTGCAGGGTTTTCTTTATTTTTTATTTTTTTATGCCGCACCAAGTGGCAGCTGCAGTGTTGGCCAGCACCTTAATTGTCGCTCTGCTGCTTCTCAGAATATGATCAACGGCACCATCTGGAATGAGATTGACGACCTGAAAGCTTTCAAGATTCTTGACCTCAAGGACATAGAGAAGATGTTCTCAGCCTACCAGAGACAGCAGGTTTGGATTGGTGACGGCGTGTAATACTATGCAGTATCCCCGAATGCAGATCGGCGGCGTGTGTGCATGTGTGTTTGTGTTGGAGCGTGTCAACGTATAGGAGGAGATACCCTAAATGAGCTTCTAAGAGTTCCAATTTGAAGTTTTGAGTTTGGCCATGATTATTTAACTTGTGAGCGTGTGTGTGTGTGGTGTGTGTGTGTGTGAAGGGCTGAGGGGTGGGATGTTTGAAGAGGACTCTTGACAGAGCCAAGGGCCCAGCTCCAGGCTAACTTGAGCAGCTGTTCACCGCTGAATGCCCTATTGTAGAGACGTTACAGAGCTGGGGCTCTGCTCATGTACCTCTGGAGCATGTATCTTTGGCTCGGGTCTTCACGGGCTCCTGAACCAAGGCAACGCGGAGGGAGCAGTCAGCGCCGCCGTAGTCACGAGGCGTCACGTTGCAGGAAACCTCTTTCGCTTCAAACTCGGTTGCACGTTAAAATGCACGAGTAATTGGCGACACTCTGTTGAACCAGCGACTAACAATTCGATAATTGCAGCGCGCCCGCCTATGGGCTCGATACCGTAGTGTACACAGCAATTACTTCCATCTTTGCCGCAGACTAATTACACACCGCTATTCATGTGGTGATATTGGGTGCCGCACAAACATTTATATATTTTACGGCTTCAAAATGGGTTGAAGTGGAATGCCGATATGCCCTAATTAGTTCCTCGTAATGACAGGTTGAGCAAGGTGTTTGTTTGAAAGTCCCCACTGGAGGAGCGATGCACGAGTTCTTTAAATATACGACCATAGCTGAAACTTTTTATAATGCGTTTTACTGTCATGCTTAAGAGCCCCATGATGGCTAAAAGCGCCGCGTCCCTGCACAGACTTTTTACTCGGCAGACGTTGGAGGTTACTGCTGACAGTGATTTACTGTGAGTATTTCTTTATACAGAGGAGGTTTTTATTGGCACGGGACACCGGTTAAATGGAGATCTCTGTGGATATAGCCACTTAAAAGCCCAATGTCTTCCTGGCTTTGACAGCTCCGTTCCATTTGGCAAGGGGCGAGACTCGACCGGACAATGGTGCAATGTTTATACGTCGCATAATTGCTTTTTCAAGCTTGTCACTGGTTTCTTGCAGCGGAGGCTGGCGTTTGACTTTGTCCTCTGCAGGATTAGTGCCTGCGCAGGCTCTCATTTCTCATGGTGGTGTTTTTCCACCTCCGGGCAGACGTAGGTGCAGTCGGAAGGGCACATTTTCACAATCATGACCTCTGTTTTTTTTATTAAGAGGACACATCTTGTTCAGTTGCCACACATTCATGTGTCCGACAGAGTTCACGAGCCCCTGATGACTCAGACAGTAGATGGCTTCTCTCACAGAGGGCTTCCTCAGCTTCAGCTCGTAGCCGTAGCTCTCTGCTCTAGCCACCACTATTTTTTCTGCTTGAAGTGCTAATCTTTGCATGTGTTTTCACTTTTTCTCTTATTATTTTTTTTTGTTTTGTTTTGTCTCTCTGCACTCTCCGGCTGCCTGGGCAGGACCTGCTCACTAACCAATCCTTCAAGCAGGTGAGTTCCAGCTCCTCCGGCTTCTTCACCACACAGTCGTCTTCATTGCACCGCTCCTGTCCTCTCCTGCGGCGCCGCGGGCAGCGAGCAAAGAGTTTATTTGTATCAGCGGATGATTTGTCTGTCTCGTTTTGTTTGGATACGCCGCGCCTGCGCAGCTCTTTTGGGATGGCTGTGGGGTGCATCAACCCCAAATCCGGGGAGACTTTTTCTTCAAAGATGTTTTGCCGACATGCGAAAGCGCAGAAGAATCAACCCCACGACTGGCGCGTCTGAACGTCAGCACGAGGTCAAGTCTTACCATGAAAGACGGCAGCGAGACTAAAATGCTTTCCTATTTGCAGCCTACATTCAATTTGCAAACGATGCTATTTGTCATAATTGAAACGTGTCTGCGATATTCCAAAGTCAGTCGCCGGTCGGAGCTGACAAATCACGGCCGTCTGAGAAACATCACAGGAGGAGGAGGGGGCAGCGGCGGTATAATAAACTGTATGAACTAATGTATTCGCTGACACCACTGCAACCCAAACATCAGAATGAAGAATAGCACCTGTAGTCTTTTTTTTTTTCTTTTCTTAGCCGTCTGCGTTCCATTTAAAAAAAGAAGGAGGGGGAAAAAAAAAAGCTGGTGTAAATATTGGAGCATAAAAACATCTTTCTACTCTGTCACGTTCATCCGTTTCAGATGTAACATGCTCCGTACATCAGCCAGAGGCCTCGCGGACACTCTTGAATGTTTCATGGCTGTTTAAACAGACTGCAACACTTCTGACGGTTCATAAAACTTGGCCGAGTTAAAAGTAAAAATAAGAATAAAAGGAGAAAGACGTGCTCGATTGCTTTGCTTGGTTGGTGCTGCACAATGTCGTGTTTTCTTTGGGCACAAATGAGTTGCGAATGACTATTGGGTTGCAGCGTTTCCCTGATTTATCGCGACTTCCAGTATAAACCCCGCTCACTTCCAGTCTTTTATTTGAATAGAGTGAAAGATAATTTTGTTGGTTGAACGCATAGAGACGATGACGTCTCTGGACTCCTTTTTAACAAGTAGTTCCCCGCAGCTTGTCTGAACCTCTGAACTTCTTGTCTCGGTATTTAAAAAACCTTTCAGCCTTATAAACTTTTTTTAACGTATAAATTTTAAGCTTCTTTTTCTGCCCCGAGCTGTTAAACTGATGCAGGTTTACAACATCATTTTACTCCAGCAGCACATGAATAAAAGTGTATAGCGAGCTGGCTGCAGACGTGGATGCTTTTGCCCGGTTGAGGTTCAGGAAGCGCCGATATAAATGCACCTTTTTCTTTATTTGATTTTATTTTTTAATGTCTCAGTTATCGTGTCGCTGGCCACTATTACCCCTCATCATGTTTCATTGCCTTATGCATGTTGTCGTAATCCGTCATCATTAACCGAGGCCTGAATTTAAAGGCGGCCATGTTCCATGCTGGAAAACAGCCCCCAGAGCCGCGCTGCCGCTCACAAAACGGCAAATCCCTCAAACTCCCGACCACATTTCAATCACTGCCACTTAATAACTGTTGTGGAGATGAAAGGGACCGTCTCCAGTTACATGTCGTACACAAGCTGGCAAAGCAGCGCTGGGAGCGTGGGCACGGAGGGCTTTGGCAGAGCCGACCAATGGGAGTTGTCCCCCCTTCCTCCCTCCCCCCCCCTCCTCATCCAGTGCCAAGCCCGAGCCTGCTGCCAGGCGCTGCATGCCGAGGCGGGCACGGAAGAAAAAAAAAAACGCCCTTTCTTTACAAGCTGCATGTGATTTACATACGTCATTCCCAGAAACCTCAAGGAGGACGCGCTCTGCCAGCTCTGCCAGCTCTGCGCACCGTAAATAGCACTTGTTCCCGAATTCGGCCCCCAAACGGTTTTCCCAGACTTCTGTTCTTTCACCTTTTTTTTTTTTTATAAATGTGACACCTGTGTGACGCTTACCAAGATGTATCCAGCTCGCCCAGAACTTGGAGCCGCGTTTCCCTGCTCCTTTAAGGCGCTCGCGGGGTCTGCGCAGTCCTCTCCTCCTAAGACCTGCTTTTGATTTTCAGCTCTGAGCGGCATAGTGACTTTTTTTTCTTTTTTTTTTACATACACCTTCTCCAATTCAGTCCCAACTTTTATCATTTTTAATGAGATGTGCATTACGATGTCTGGAAGGGTGCACGACAACTGACATGTGCATTTAGCGACCGCCGAATCATGTCAGCTTGACTGGGTGCCAGCTCCGAGTCTTTGGCTGGAGCGCAGCCTTTTTTTTTTTTTTTGTTCTGCGGGGCCTCGCGCGGGCCCGGATCAAACCGAGAACCGCCGACCTCGCTTCTTTTGGGTTTATTCTTTTAATCTGCTCCCAATCAGCACGTTGTTAAATGCATGGAAGAGGGGAGATGTGGGGGAGGGAGGTCATGTCGTCTCCAACGAGACAAAGATGTCAAGCAGATGTGCGGAGGAGACGCCTGCATGTTCTTTGAGCGCTGAGTGGAACCGTTGCTGCAAAGTTGATCTTGTTCTTTTGTGTTTTTTTGTTTTTTGTTTTGTTTTTTTGTTTCCGCAGAAAGAGACGGGCTCGATGGATGACATATACGTCAGCACGCGGAAGGTCAAGGAGCTGTCGGTCATCGACGGCCGGCGTGCGCAGAACTGCGTCATCCTGCTCTCAAAGTACGCGTCAATGATGCGACAGAGTAAACGAGCGCTTTCGGGTTCACGATGCCGACAGATTGGTTAAGATGTTGAGCGTCGCCGCAGACGAGGTAGATGTGGAGGCAGTGACTTTTTGTTTGTGCTTCTCATGGACACGAGTGGACAAAGTTCCGCGTTTTTAGGACATGAAGCGCAGACCAACTCTTGACAAACACGCGTGGACGCAACAGCGTTCCGATTTCAACTCGGCCACAAGCGCCGGTCTGTTCTTTTAACCGTTTAAGGACTAACTGCCGATCTCGGCCCCATAAAATCAATTAAGACACATAAAGTTAATCCTCTCCCGAGTGGCCTTGAGCCCCACTTTGCCTCCACTGGAATCAATTACCGCCGTTCAGGACCAGCCCAGCAATATGGAAACCATTTGTACCGTCTGCGAAGCGCAGACCTCCAAAACCCTTTGAGAGTTTGAATCCCCACCTCCGTTCTCTACAGATCAATAAACAGACTTCCTGATGCTCTCCTCTGTCTGCTGTCGATGGCAAATGGCCCCGGGGTGCAAACTGGACCCAAATGGGGTCGTCCGGTGCGGGGGGGGGGGGGTCAATGAGGCTATGATGCGCGCACTGCCGCGGCTGTTATTGATCGCAGCCCAGCACAATTGACGCTGCTCAGATGCACCGAAAGCAGCTGGCAGGGCGCCAGTCTGGTCCGGACCCGTAAACAGAGGAATCGTATCGCTCGCAGTCACGTTGTTTTAGGTTTGTGCGCCCCGTAAGCGACTTAGTCAGTTAATCGCCGCAAAAGTGTGTGTCCCGGCGTACGCGAGAGCGCGCTGGATTGATGCCTCCGTTCTGCGTGCAGCAAGCATTGCGTGGGGATTCTTTTATGTTTTTTATTTTTGTTGTTTTTAGTGACGTTTTCTCTCTCTTTTGAAGGTTAAAGATGAGCAATGAAGAGATTAAGAGGGCAATCCTGGAGATGGACGAGAGAGAGGAGTTGGCCAAGGACATGCTGGAGCAGGTGAGGCGCGGCGATCATGTGCGGTCGGCCGCCCGGGGGCGCGGAGGGGGGGGGTCATGAAACCTGCGCAGGTTTACATGCACCAGTCAGACATGACATCTAAACCACTACATGTTTACCATAGCTGTAGTGGCTTATTCTGAGAGGTATAAGCCACTCATATGCTCTAGGGTGACAAAATATTAAGGTGTAACCCCGTGCAGTTCAGCAGCATCACAAATAACAGTCATAAAAGTTAAAAACACTTTTCTTCTTGTATATATTTAATGAAAATCCAAAATAAACCCCTCCTGAGGGGAGGATTTATTGCAGGGCTGTTTCATGGCGAACATGCAGTGGTTTCGATACTGCGGCTGATCGGTGTGAGTACATCTCGATTCGCGCGGCCTTTGACGTTAACCGCCGGCGGCGGCGGCGCCGCGCTCGTGTCTCTGCAGCTGCTGAAGTTCGTCCCGGAGAAGAGTGACATCGATCTGCTGGAGGAGCACAAACACGAGCTGGAGCGGATGGCCCGCGCCGACCGCTTCCTCTTCGAAATGAGCAGGTACCTCAGGCTTTTGTTGTTAAGAGGTCAGATGCTTCTTTTTTTTTTTTCCTTTTTCTTTTTTTTTTTTTTTTTTGGAGGAGTTTTGGGGGTGCAGCCAAAACATCTGCAATAGTTTGAGTCAATCAGGGCCAGTTAATATGACTGTTTGGTTTGAATTAGCTGCCCAGTTACACCAAAAGCGGTCTGCATCCACTTGAAACGGAAGACCCGCAAACGCGAACAACAGCGCGGGCGATTTGCGATTTAAAAAAAAGAAAGAAAAGAAAAAACGGGGCCTCAGACGTGATTTATCATTTAGCTGTGAAAAGACGTCATGTCTGCTCTGCTCGAGACTCAACACTCGAGTCACAACAGAGAGCGGCGGGCTTTAAATCAGCGGCGAGCTTTTCTTCACTTCAGAATCTGCGCTGTTTTTACAAGATAATTAAACCTTTTCATTTCCCTCTGTGGAATATTATAATGTCCACTCAATTTCCTCTTCACCGCATCCCTCTTTGTCTGACGAAAAACGTAGGATTTTGTTATTTCCCTCTTTTGCCATTTAATATCCCTGGTCCCTCTTTGAAATTCGCACGCCCTCCCTCTGTGGATTTTTTTGGGGGAGTTTTCCACGCCCATCTGTCAACTCTCCAACTTGATGGGAGCCTTTTGCACAATAAAAGTCCAGGGAGGGAGTTGGGATGCTCTGGTGACTTCTAGCTTTGAAGTCTAATGAATTTCACCGCCGTGCCCCCCCGTCCCTCTTCCCTCCTCCCATCTCCCCTCCCTCCCTTTTACTTCTTTCTTCCCACCTTCAGGATTGACCACTACCAGCAGAGACTGCAGGCTCTGTTCTTCAAGAAGAAGTTTGCCGAGCGCCTGGCTGAAACCAAGCCCAAGGTGGAAGGTAAGAAGCAGTAAAAAAAAACAAAAAAAAACAACAGCATCGCAAACGGGGCTGCCGGCGCGAGCGCCAGACGCGCGCCGCTCATGTGCGCGCCGCTCATGTGCGCGCCGCTCATGTGCGCCTCTTGAATTAATGACGGCGAAGCATTCAAAAGGAGCAGCTGTAAAAGAGGTGGATAAACATTTGATTTCCTATAAAATTCTGCGCAATAAAAGTCCCTCATTATTCTGCCTGTGTGCCGGGGACGGCCGTGGCTGCAGGCACCGTTTGTCCCGCCCGCCTGTTCTTTAAATTCATCCACATTGAATCACGAGTGTACTGATTAGATTTTTCGGTGGCCAAAGGTCAAGGTCACCCTGACCTCACATGCATCTCAGATGTTCACAGTACGTGACTGCGATATAGCATATCTGGCGTAAATATCCGCTCGGACTCACAGATGAGCCGATTGGAATGAGGCGGTCAGAGGTTACTGGCCACAGCTCAGTAAGTTTTATAATTATTGTGATTTTAATGAAAAGATGAGGGGACGTCGTTTGTTTAAACTGGTACTGGAAACGCGAGCTGGCGCAGCATGGCCAGCGGGTTTATCCTGCTCCTTTTATTTTTATTGTATAAAATTGTTTTAGGAAATTATCCTGCCCTTTTTAAAAGTGAATGTGTGTGTGGTTTTTTTTTATTTATTTTTTTTTTAAAGGTCTACTTTAGTAGGAAGTGAGAGCCACTGACGACCGGGGAAGTAAAAAAAAAATAGAGAGGCAGAAATGAGCGGGGGGAAAATAGTGTGTCCCTGCTGATACATCCACTGTTTACTCGCATCTGCAACTGTCCACCCAGGCCATGCTCAGTGTGTGTGTGTGTGTGTGTGTGTGTGTGTGTGTGTGTGTGTGTGTGTGTCGCGTGCCAGCTCACACGTCCAATCAACTGCTGCATTTCGTTCCTCCTTTATAAGGCTGCGATATTAACTACCGTTGGCCGCCCTTAAAACGTCGCGCGTTTGATGTGGTCCCACACGCCACTGGGGCAGAAGATTGGATTTTGTAGACCCGTGTTTTGAGGCCATGCCGCTTTTATGTGATGGTCCACAGCTACATGCCTTTCAGACACTAAAAATGTCATCAGCTCGGAACGCTTTGACCGATGCTTCTTTTTTTTTTTTTTTTTTTTCACAATGCCTCGTGAAATCCCCTCTCTGTGCTCGGTGAACTCGTGTGTGTACGTGTGTGTTTGTGTGTGTGTGTGAGCGAGGAGCACTGCAAGCAGGCGTCCAGGTTACCAGGGAGGCTGTTTTGGAAAGCTGGCCCATGTTGAGGGAAGAGTGTCACTCGTAAACACTCCAGCTTGGCTCAAGAGACTAAAGGAAAAAAGGCTTCCACATAGACGCGAGCGAGCTAGCTAGCGAGCGGGAGCGCGCCACGATCGAGCCGCTACTACGTGCGTCTAAGCCAAAGCTGCCCGAGAGAGGCTCCCTCCGCCGGCGTGATCGTCCTCTGCGCTTTTGATGGAGGGGGGAATCGCCTTATTTGTGCCAGTCGCGTTTGGCGTGCCAAGAAGCGAGCGGCTCCGCGGGCGCCGCACCGTGTCGGCTATCCGTCCCAGTCCGAGATCGTATAAATCATATCTTCTCACATGCATTGCTGGCCATCGGGATTGGAAGTAAATTACTAACAGAGGCGTAATCCTGCGCCTTTCGGTATTGATTCAAGCCTTGAGAATCTTTGTTGTCGGGTCCAAATGTTCCCAAACCACACATAATAAGTTCTCATTCCCTTTTATATTCCATGTTACTTTGTCATATACTCTAGATGAGACGATATTTCCCAGGACCACCCAGCATGTTCAATGGAAGTGTTTCAGAAGCTGGTGCAGTGTGCCGCCAGGCCTCTCTTGCATCCAGCAGAGTGCTGCCAGAAGGATGTTTCCCATGTTGTATCACGGCACAAAGAACTCTAACAATAACCAAATGGATTTTGTTAATGATTTTCACATTCACACTGAGGTTTCCTTTGTGGAGAGAGGGAAGCACCTGCACCTTGCCAGGGAAGTCTGCTCTCTGGGGGAAAGAAAAAGTACGAGTTTGGGTTTGGAACCACCCCCACCCCACCACCCCCCTACCCCTCCTCCCCACCACTGTTTTATGGATGCATGGAAGGACATGATGGGTTTCCCCATCAAGCTGCCCAGTTGCTGATGGGAATATTGATCCATCATCGTGAAGGATGTTGACAATACAGGAAAGGACGAGAGCCTTTGGGCCCCGTTCAGTTGAGGGTTTAGTTTGCGTGTGTCTGCGGAGGCCGAGCGGAGACGCGGGGTGGAACTGAATGGAAAGTGTGGCCAGCTCATTATATAATACCCAAGGTTCTGCGATGTACCGCACAAAGCACACACATACTTTATTGATCACCAACTATATGATCTCTCCAGCTACCTCCCTGGATGTTCTTTTTCCCCACAGCCATCCTGAACGCTTCCAAGGAGGTGGTTCGGAGCAAGAGGCTGACTCAGATCCTGGAGGTGGTGCTGGCCTTCGGCAACTTTATGAACAAGGGCCAGAGAGGCAACGCCTTCGGGTTCAAGGTTTCCAGCCTCAACAAGATTGCCGACACCAAATCCAGCATAGACAGGTGGGCCTCCAGAACCGGACTGACGCCTCCGTGTTTCATTAATCATGCTCCTCCTTCTCGTTTGAACTTCACGGGCAGCCGAATCCGCACAATTTGTGATTTGTGTCGCTATTCAAGCTTCTCACGGCCGTGGTTACACTTCCTGCAGCCAGCCGCGAATTCGGCGTGCAGGGTTTTCCATGTGAGCTCGTTGCTAATTCACTTTGGGCTCAAAACACAGACAGGAACTCCAAACATTTGTTCTACCAACACTGACATTATCCTGACACGCACGGTGCTAAGTTGCTTCTCCCTGTGCAAGTAGCAAAGGTGGAGCCTTAAAATTAGAGACACAATTAAAGGTCCAAGGGGCTAACAAAGTTGTTGCAGATGGTCCGGGTCTTCAGGAAGTGGCATTTTCTCGATGACTTGAGTCGAAATGTATTTGTTCCTGTATCGACGGTGTATGTTTACATGCCATTCAACAGGAACATCACCATGTTGCACTACCTGATCATGATCTTCGAGAAGAACTACCCAGACACGCTGCACATCCAGGGGGACCTCAACAGCGTACCGGAGGCCGCCAAAGTCAAGTGAGTGCAGTTTTAGAGCATCCAACGCAGCCTGGTTGTAGTGGAAAAACACTGCTCACCGTTCCCGCCACAAATGCCTGCACGGTGTTTCTTGGGAGTCCACTACCTCCAAGCGGACATAAACCGAGCCCGAGAAAATGTAGTGAAGGACAGCAGAGGAAGTTGAAGCTTAACAAATGTTTTCTCCATCCCTGCCTCTTCTTTCATTAGTTTGGCGGAGTTGGAGAAGGAGGTGCACAATATAAAAAGTGGACTGAAGGCTCTTGAAGTGGTGAGTTTGTGTCATGTTCCCTCCCTCTGGTTCTTCTCCCCTCTGTAATTATGTCTGAGAGCGGATCCGAGATGGACGGCAGGGCGAGGTGTTTAAACGCTGGTAATGTTCCACGCTAGCATGGAGCAGCAAATGCCGCGTTTGCCGCCGCAAACAAAAACAAGCGCTCCCTTCACTGCACAAAACACGATGGCGCACGCGCACACACACACGCGCACACACGCACACACACACGCACACGTACGTGACATTTCACACGAGAGCCGGAAGCAAAAGGTGACACACAGGCATCGGTCTCGTGAGCTTTGACGGTGGCTTATCTGTTGCGGACCAGGAGCTGCACTACCAGCAGAGCCGGACGAGGGAGCGCGGGGACAAGTTTGTGGCGGTGATCGGCGACTTCATCACCGTGGCCGGCTTCAGCTTCTCGGAGCTCGAGGACCAGCTGGGCGAGGCGAAGGACAAGGTATCTAAATCGCTGCACCGCGCGGTCGCGCTAGAGAGCAACGGGCGTGCGTGAGCGCGGGGGGACGCCACTCCTGAGCCCGTGCGTCCATGTGGGTGGCTCCATGAATCTTTTGTCCTCGCTGACGAGCCCTCATTTGACAGACGGATGAGGAGGAGGGAGGGAAGACAAAACACAGAAACCCTCTTAGTCCGGTGTGATTCCTCCAGCAGCATCTGGGAAACCCGGCAGTGAGAGATTACCCTGGATTTCCCCCCTTTTTTTTTGCTTTCTTTACGTCTGCGTCTCTTTGAGTTAGTGTTTAAGATCCGCACTCTGCTCCTCGCACAACCGGGACAGGCGGCCTTTTGAACCCGGCTGGCTCGCATGGTTTGACGTTCGCGGGGGGATTTATGGAAGCATATTTGTTTGAATATGCGGGCCGTCGGTTGCGAGTCCTCACGCCGACGCGCTGGGAGCTTTTGAATCGACACCATTCGGTAGTTTTATTAGAACAATATTGGATGTTGCTCCGTTACGAGGCCGCTTCCAAGCGGCGCTAAATCATTTAAATTCTCCGAATGATCAGCAGAGAGCTGGAGAGATGGCTGGGAGGAGGAGGGGGGGGGGGGGGGCCCTTGGG
>CAAKHG010042879.1:0-12963 GCA_901007715.1 Dactylopterus volitans | reverse complement strand
GTGTGAAGGCGACGTCATAATTTGAAAGTATAATCACCCGCCTGTCGCCGCCGCCGTCGCCGCCGACGCCGCCTCTTATTCACCCTTGTTCCTAACGCGACAATGCTCCAGCGGCGCAGAGAGAACACAGCGCCCTGGCGAGTTCCACAGCTCCGGTGATGATGTTGTCCTTGTCCCACCAGCGGAGGGCCATGCGGACGGCTCCGCAGAAGCTGAGGAACCGCTCCAACGCCAACCAGGCCAACGTGGTCCAGAGCAGCCCCAGGACCCGGGTCAACCGCTACATCGGCCGGCTGATCGAGGCCCGCCAGACCGAGTCAGACACCGCCGACCTCAACTTCCTCACCCTCATGTATAAGTGCTCTGAGCGGGAGCAGAGGGTGAGCAGACCCGCTCACGGAGACGCCGCAGATGTCTGAAACTTAATGAGATTGAAGTCACTTGCTCTCTGTCTCCCCGTTGTTTTTGTTACTCACTCCTGTCTGGTCTCTGGTATCACGTAGTACCACCAGGTTCCTGATGAGTACTTCACCAGCGCCGTGGTCCTCTCTCTGATCCTAGCTGCCTTGTGTGGCCTTGTCTATCTTCTAATTATACCACAGTATGTGCGACATTCATTTGCTTTTCCCTTCCATTCTCTGGAGTTTTTTTTTTTTCTTTTCTTTCTCTAATTTATCTCTTCAAATGACCCTTTTGCTAAGTCCCCACACCCCCCTGTGGTTCCTCTTGCAATACCAGTCAAGCTTTTGCCAGCAGATCAATTTGGCGTATTCTGCAATATCTTTGAGACATATCCCAGGAAAATATTAATAGCACATTTCTCCCTGAAATATCCGAGGGAAGCAGACAAAAAAGGACCACAGTCCGCATTTGAGAGCTGCATCAATGATGTGTGCTGGATAGTTGTCGATGGAGGATTTTGTGTGAAAAGGACATTAGAATCAAGGAAAAAGCTCGCGGGTTCCACTGCATTCAAGGGCCATGTCAATTCACATGCAGGACAAACAAATGCAGTACTTGTGTTGCACAGCAGTGTCGGGCAATATCTATATTGTTTTGATATCATTATACTTAAATGATCCCAACGGAGAATTGGTCACTGCATTTTATTTTTTTGCCCATCTGTGGTGAACACACACCACACCACGTTCATCGTGAGCACACACACAAGAGCAGCGGGCGGCCGCGTTGCAGCGCCCAGGAGCAATTATGGGGTTAGGTGCCTTGCTCAAGGGCATTTCAGCCATTTTTTTTTTAAGGGAGGGGCAAGTGTTGTTCTCCATCCCCTCCAACCTCCTACAATTTTTCCTAACCATCAACCTTTCGGCACCAGGGCATTGTTTTATTTGAAGCTAACATTATTACTTCCCAACGCTTTTCCGATATAATGCTCCATTGCTGGCAAAATCAGAATCAGAAATACTTTATTAGTCCCGGAGGATCCATGTCAGTATAAACAGATATAAGATACAGGAAGGAAATGCCAAGATTTAACAAAGAATACAACAATATTGGCAAAATAGATATTGACCCTGTATTAACAATATTAACCAATCTGTGAAAAATATGGACTTGCAATTTGTCCTGTTGAAAGCTTGATGGGCATCCGGCGCCTAGTTGCAGTTGCTATTGTCGGATTTGACAGGGAGGGGCTCAGCAAAGGGTCAGTTGACTAGTTCAGTTAAGTTGGCTCTCTTACTAACCCACCACCCTTTTTCTCAATCAGGGGCACAGTGGTGCTAGTCCTTCTCGTCTTCTGCATCTGTTTCTTAGTAGCTTGCATCATGTACCTGCATATCACTAGAGTCCAGGTAAATAAATCACACTTGCTGTTTTATGCTTGTCTGCTCAGACATCCGTGATTCCTCGTTCACACGTTAGCTGCCGTGAGATCTGGGCGTTCCGATCGGGTTCCCAACGCAGCTGGCAGATTAAAAGTTTCTTCATTTTAATTCGTCCGGTGCGGTTTTGTTGCGAACAAAATGGAAGTATGTAAACGTGCTTTTACAGAGCATTATGAAGTAGAGTCGGTGTTCACTGGCTTCAAGGTGACTTCCAAACCCATCAGTTTATAACTTCTTACTCATGCCACCTCAGTTTTCTTCAGCTGAATATACATTTTTGTTACAGCTATCAGCACTTTTTCAAATTGTAATATTCCTGTGTGACTGCAGGTGTTGTTATGCTCGTCTTGTATGGATTTCGTTTTTATATGATCAGACATTTTTCGCGTAGGACGGTATCTTTCTCCTCTTGTCATCATTATTTGCTTGTCTCTCAGTGTTTTCCAGGGTGCCTGACCATTCAGATTCGCACTGCTCTCTGTATCATCATAGTGCTCTTAATCTACGCTGTGGCCCAGGCCTGCGTGGTAAGTAAGCCAAGGCAACAAGGCAAAAAAGAAAAACACTAAAAAAGAAAAGACATCACAAATGACCCACCTTTTGCTGGCTAACCAATAACAAAAATCCCACCTTTGCTCGAGCTGTATTTTTTATTTCCATTTGGCTCAACTGGTGCACTACCCTTCAAAACATAGCTGGCTGGGAAAGGGTTGATTGCATGTCCTCTGACACAACTGGTTGCAGAACGTCCGCCGTGTGACATAGTTTATGTTGTGTGTCCGAATCACACCGAATAGGACTTACGGAGTCGCCGAATGCAGGCGCCAAAATCCAAGTAAGTCCAGGAGGCGAAGTTGTGGTCCTCTCTCGCGCGTTCTCGCGCTCTCAAATGACTATACCAAGCTATGGAAGGGAAGGGGAGCGCTGCTGTTTTGCGCGATTGACTGCCATCCCCCAACCCGCCACAGAGCAGCCAGAGCACCAGCTTATTTGAAATGTATTCATATCGGACATGCTGCGTGTCCAGAACGTGCCAAACTGGAGTCCCCAGCGACACGCTCGACAAATTCGACATAAGTGAGCGCTTATCAAGATATGTATGAGACAGACAGGCAGACAGACAGGCATGCCTGGATTTTATGGGGATGTACGGGTAGATTTGGGTGTAAGATTGCAGCTGTGATGTAACAAAACACGAGTGTTGACAATTGTTGCATTGCTCATGCTTGAGGTCAAACCAAGTCAGTTTTACTTGTATCGCCCGGAATCATAAGTCACATTGCCTCAGTGGGCTTTACAGTCCGCACAGTGAGTGACAACTTCCGCCCTTACACCTTTGATTGTCTACATGACCCCAATTTATTTGTGAGGGGCAAAACCTAATGATCATCGTACGCAAGTTCAATCCTTCAGTATTTTGTGTGTTGTTTTGTTGTTGTTTTTTTGTAGAATACATCTGTGACTATTCTCCACCTCAAGTATGTCTTCCTGTTTGCCCTTGACAGGTGGGCTGTATGCCCTGGTTGTGGGGTAGTGCCAATACCAACAGCTCCATTGTCATCATCGATGTGGACAGCGGCGCCAACCACACCATGGCGGAGCTGCCTTGCGACGGTGCCCGTTACGCCTTCCTGTCCTGCGTAGTGGGCACGCTCACCCTGGCACTTTTCCTGCGGGTCTCCTGGCTGCCAAAGATGGCGCTGATGCTCCTTCTGGGGGTGCTGTATGTCACCGTGTTGGAGCTCAGCGGCTTTCGCAAGACTGCAGGGTGAGGTCAACGGCGCAGACGCTCGCGAGCTGTCAGATCCCCCCAGCTTGCGTTTCATTTCTGCCACACGCATCCTATCCGGGCTCAAAGTGAGAGCCGCCGCGTCTCGCAACGATTTTTGCATCATTCAAAAATCAGAGGCGGTGATTGGCTGTGGATGTCGAGCGACAGTTTCATGTTTGTGTGATCCCGCGGAGGAACAGACAAGCAGGAGTTAGGAGAGCGTTTACACACGACATGTGCTGAGGACTGTGTGTGTGTGTGTGTGTGTATGGGCGTGCGTGCGCACGCGCGCGCGTGCGCAGTCTCTGCTTGTCTGCAGCCCACACACTCTTTCATTTTCCACCCTTTGAAGCAGCACATGTGCTCATTAGTTTGAAATCAGAAGCCTTGAAAGGATGATGTGGGCTGGATGATGCATTAGCTGTTTCACCTCAGTATCGAGGGACCTTATTGGATCGTACTGTACATGCAAAAATGATTAAGCTTAATTTGTCGCCGTTGTCTAACCAATCGCCTTGTTTATAGCCACTCCAAGATTAGTAGATTATATTGCACATTACAAAGCCTCAACCACTTGTGAAGCAAAATTTTTTTTTTCTCGCATGTGTATGTTTGCCTTGTTTTGATGTCGCAATGAAATTTTCAGCGTTTCACACATGTAACTTTACACATGATTGCTCTTGACACTGTGGGGGGTCCGCTCAACCCTCCTGCGTAGTTTTCTGTGTGGTCTGGACCAGTGCTGACTTGTGTGTTGGTCTCTTCCACAGTGGGGGGTCCTTCCACATCCGGGGCTATGAGCCCATCCTGTCTCTGTTGCTCTTTGTCAGTGCCCTGGCCCTCCACTCCAGGCAACTTGACCTCAAACTCCGCTTGGACTTCCTATGGGCTGTGCAGGTCAGGAAGTCTACATCTGTTCACACCATGGCTGTCTCGTTATCATGATATAATTGTGCGTGGAAGGTTAATGTAGAAGCGCTGCCATTTGGGAGGTGCTATATGTACACAGAGGATCTATATTTATAGGCTGCCAGCTGGCTCTTCTTTGGCAGGAATGAGGGTAAGAAGCTTGTTTTGGCTTGGTTTCATTCAATATCAGAGATGTAAAAAAAAAAAAAAGGGGGACTGTTTTCCATAGCAAGAAGCAATAGCGGCATGTAAGTAAAATCGACCATTTAACAAGCCGCATTCGTCCAATCTAAATCCAGCTATCGGACGTTGAGAGGTCCGTGTTGTGAGGTATATCACTGACCCCAGGTGGTGAAAACGTGGAACAAGCTCCAGTCAACATCATGGCTTCTTTGTGTTTCATGTGCGCTGCTCCCTGTCAGGCGGAGGAGGAGAGGGATGGTATGGAGAAAGTCAAACTGGACAACAGGAGGATTCTCTTCAACCTTCTGCCCGCGCACGTGGCTCAGCACTTCCTGTTGTCAAACCCCAGGAACATGGTGAGCCTCGCTAATAGACAGGCAGACAGACAAAAAGACAAACAGGTAGATAAAGAGACAGAAAACAACAAATGAATAACATCGGGAGACAGCAGAGGGAGGTGTTTTACACCGGATCCTTTTTATTTTTTCCCATTAGGACCTGTACTATCAGTCCTATGCACAAGTAGGTGTCCTCTTTGCCTCCATCCCAAACTTCAATGATTTTTACATCGAACTGGATGGCAACAACATGGGAGTCGAGTGCCTGAGACTGCTGAATGAGATCATTGCGGACTTTGACGAGGTTCCATGCCTAATTTTCCTTTTCCCTGAATTTCATTGGTTTAGAGTTGGCTTTGATTGGAGTTTGCATTTGAATGTGTGTTTGATTGTGTGTTTCTGCAGCTCATGGATAAAGAATGCTACAAAGACATAGAGAAAATCAAAACCATCGGCAGTACCTACATGGCAGCCGTCGGCCTCGTTCCCACCATCGGTACAAAGGTGCCGCGCCATTTTTTTCGTTTGCGTGTGTGTTTATTTATACAGTCCAACTGAACTACAGAGGAACAATTGGTGGACTCATACTAATATCTTCCCGTGTGTCCTCTTTTCAGGCCAAAAAATCAGTTTATGACCACCTGAGCACAATAGCAGACTATGCCATTGAGATGTTTGACGTTCTGGATGAAATCAACTATCAGTCATACAATGAGTTTGTCTTGAGAGTGGGTACGTTTGCCTTTGTGTTAAGCAAAATACACCAAAACGTTAATGTTATGTGTCAGTTTGACTCTTTTTTTTTTTGTTTTGTTTTGTTTTTTTTGTACTTGTGAAGGAATCAATGTGGGTCCGGTGGTTGCCGGGGTAATCGGGGCACGGCGGCCTCAGTATGACATCTGGGGAAACACGGTCAACGTGGCCAGTCGGATGGACAGCACCGGAGTACCGGGAAAGATACAGGTACCCAAAAAACGAACCAAAACCTGAGCAGTCATAATTGTACAAACACATGTGAGATATGTGATCAGCAAAGCAGCTAGAATCTAGATAAGATGGCCGACAATAGAAGGTTTTTCTGTGGATGTAAAATATTGCAAGACTTGAATTTAAAGGCTCCATATTTTACTTTTCTATGGGGGTTTATGGGCTCAGTTGCTGGTGTCAAGTCTTCTTGAGTGCAGCAGTGTTATTTAGTCAATAATAAACCCACTGAGAGTGAAGCAGGCGATAAAGCGGGGTATGCCTCATGGCCCCGAGAGTTTGGCGACCATGTGTCTGACAACTACTATGCTGACCTGCTTGTCTCAGTCAGATCCTCCGCTCGCTCCTCCCCAACTCCAAATATGGTCTCCTCCAGATGTGGTTTAGGCCCTCTAATGTGACCACCAGGAGCCATCAGCAGCTCAAAGTAGCTCCTGCAGGGGTGACCAGAAACTGGCTGGTTTGTAATGCAGGACTCAAAAGAGATTTGAGCCCGCCGAGTGTAACCGACACCAGTAGCCAGTTGCCTTTAATCACCAGACTGCCCATTTAGAGCGTCCTCGTTACTTTTTCATCAGTATTAATCAGAATCAGACCTACTTTACTATTAATCCCAGAGGAAATTGTATAACAGTGTATTCGCACAACATCCAACCCTCAAATCTGCATATTGCTTCAGAACAGAGGTGGGTGATGGTACATATCAAGAAGTCATCGACTGAGGTTATCAGCAGAGGTTATTAGCTGTTTTTGCGAGTTTTTCTTTCTTTCTTTTTTTATTTTACCGTTTATTCAAATTTGCAAAACGGTGTCTTTAAATAGTAGATAAGTACAATGATTAGAATCAATATAAAGGTTATATTTCACTTCACAGTGGAAGACATTTCATACATTGCGTTTAACTTGTGAACTTGCCCTTTTTGAAAGTGCATGTGTATTAATGATCACTCTGTGCGACCCAGGTGACTGAAGAGGTCTACCGCATGCTGAACTCCAACTACGACCTGGTGTGCCGCGGCAAAGTCAGCGTCAAAGGAAAAGGTGAGATGCTGACCTATTTCCTGGAAGGGAAGGTTCAGGGCGTGGGCACCGTAACCACGTCCTCGGTGGTGCGCTCCGCCAGCCTGGCACGCCGGATCCACTCCTGCGGCAAGACGAGCGTCCCGACCAATCTGGGCAGCGTCTCCTCAGCTGCCAGCCTGACTGCTCATGCCAGCATGGGCAGCAACATCCAGATGAACACTGCCAACAGCAGCAACAGCCAAGCGGCATGCCTGCCCTCCCCCTGTGTGCCTGCAGTAGGTGAGGAGGATGAGGAGGAGGATATAGAGATGACGGGGATTAATATTGAGGCTGTGGCAGCTGTTGCAGATGTAGCGGTGTAGACAGAAACACACGACCGCGATCTCAAACGGAGAGAAGCCTGGAGGAGACGGGGCTATCTGGGTATTTCCTACAAATCCTGAGCTGCCGGCGCAACCCGATCACGCTCATCCAAGACATGAACTTCCCGGAGTCATCACAAGGTGATCCAGACAATCACACTTGCTTTTGAGAAATTTTCAACTGCTCGCCCCACTTTTTCAGAACAAAAATCGTGGAAACGCGGGCAAACACGGAATCTTTAAAATCGTCTTTTAACATCTCTTTACCAGATGTTAGGATTTGTGGTTTTCCTGGGTTCCCTTGGGTCCAGGTCAAACGCGCATCTTCATTTTACATGTACAGCACACAGACCGCGCGCGGGGGATACTGTATGTGGATTGATATTGAGAAAAAGACTGGTCTCGCTATTGCTTTTGCACTGTCTTTTCTGATTATGCCAAGGATACATTGCATTATTTACTGTGTAAAACTGTGTTTCTTTTTTGGCGTGTGTAAGCATGCACGTGTCTACTTTTTGTGAGCGTGTGTGCGTGCGCGCGCGCGCGCGTGTGTGTGTGTGTGTGCGCGTATGCATGTGTGACTTATTCTGAACTGTAGCGAAACAGCACAAAATACTTTTTATACTCGGAGCTCACTGGAGGAAACACGCTGAGACTTATTTACAATTAATAGTGCATGACTTTTTAAGAGTTGACAGCCATAGAAAACTCCCGATGAAAGAAAACCAAAGTAATGTGCTTTCCATAGGTCTTCATATTATTGCCTCACCATACAGTATAAGAGAGAATATATTTGACACACACGAGTATTTGAAAGCAACCTGCACAGATATTTTCGACATGATGTTCATTCATTGCCCTTACGCACAGTGATTCCATGTAACGTGTTAGCAAACGCACAGGCAGCGATAGCCAGAGCGAAGGTGTGTATGTGTACATATCAGTTCTCCTGAATTGGATGTATGCTGTTATGGAAGCTAGTTAATGCCAAAACTGGACCGGTCACAAAAGTACCATGGGAATTTATATCTCCACGTAGGGATGTCCCGATCCTACCTCAAAAATCAGCATGTATTTTTCATTTGCTTGGTATCAGTTATATTCAGCACAAACACGAGCCTGATCCCTCATTTTACAACAGCCATATACAGAGAGCACAATTTGCAGCGGGAAAAAAATCGTCTGCTGTTTTGAGGTTTTTGTTGTTTTTTTCTTGATGCGTTGCAGAGCAAGTCAGCTGTCATATTTCCTCAAATTCAGGCCAGCGGTTCTTAACGCTCTGGTTTCAGGACTGTTTGAGGACGTACATTTGACTGAAGTGTGCACACTGCTATACATTAAAATGCAAGTATCGTATTGGGACCGGGTGTTGGGCTGATCATCAATACTTAACGACTAAAATCAATATCAGGAACAAAAAAAAAAAAAAAAATAAAAATAGATCGGGGCATCCCTAGAAAAAAAAAAACACACACACACACACACATCGCATGGAGGACTGATGAACCTGCACATATGGCGCAAACACACACCGAATCGTTCATTTGCACAAAGAGAGCAATGTACTTGAGCACATACAGTAACACAAGCACACACAACCTCCACACATGCACAAAGGTGTGATCCATTGCTTTACACTTGGCCTGTGCAAACGCTCCCCGCACATTCACACCCTTCGAGGCGCAGCGTCTGCCAGCCTCTTGCTTTTCAGGCATGCGTGACTATAAATCCGGCTTCTAGGTATAATTGAGCTGTGTTTGCGTTTTTCATCAGAGGACATGAGCTCTGGCGCACCTCCGCGGCCTCCGATGGCCCCCGATCTCTGCCCGCAACTCTCACTTGATCTGCAAACGTGTAAATACGTCATGTTTCGAGTTTTTTGCCTTACTCAATAAGCTTACAGTGATTGCAACCTGCCTTTTTAGATATCTTCACTTTGATATGCAGATCATGACTTTTTTTGTAAATAGCCAAAAAAAGCTGTAAACTATGTTGTATCTTGTACAGTGTAAAGTTGGGTTATTGAATATTTTGTAATAAAGACAATATTGGTGTATAAAATATCAGACGGCTGTGGCTGTGAATGTCAGTAACTGCAGCGTTTAAAAAATCTTGATGTCATACGAGGCTTCTGAATCACAGTGTTTCCGTGTTGCCCACCAAACCGAAAAACGCAGCGCTGGGTAACAAATAGCATCTTTCCTGGACGGTTTTCCTTTTTCATTTCCGTGGCATGAAATTTCATTTTTCACAACTCCGTTTACGACTCTTAAATTAACAGCTTTCACTCTGCACAGCTAAATATAGCGGACAATAACAGGTTGTGTGAGGCTGATCAGTATCTTTATGCGGCTCGCGGCCACATGAATGTCATCATGTCTCCAGCAACCGAGCAGAGGCCAAAATTGTTTTTGCACTGATGTCAAGTTTGTCTGGGTGTAGCAGTTTAAGTCAACAAACTGCCGCTCAAGCACTTTCCCAGACAAATAAGTCGGAATTGCTTTACTATACCGGAATTATTTTTATCCTGGAATGAAACACGGCAAACATGAACAGTTACTAATAATTTTTTTTATTTCATTTTATCGCGAGGTTGATGAGAGCTCCTACCTCAAGAAGAAGAAACAAAAGAGAAATAAAACGAGAACCTGTTTTTGCAACTGTCATGGTCTCTGGCATTAAGCAATGAAGGTGAGCTAAGGTGAATGGCGGTTCACAAACACACTCCCCCGGTGTCATCGGGTGTCATTAGGCTACAGGCAACCGGTGTAAGTTGTGGTCCTCATTTTTTTTGAAAAAAAGTATAGTGTAGATTTCAAACAACCAATAAAATTGTTTTAAGGTGCTCGTTTTATAAAAATCTCCCCAGAAACCCATTTGAAAATTATTTCACACCGATTTCCACAGGAATTTCCCCAGAAGAGCTACTGAATTTTTACCCAAGTTAATATTAATATGCACCTGATAGTGAAAACTTTGACCTTTATGTCTGCTGAATTCTATCTTTATCTGTCAGTTCCACATTTTTGCATCCTCGGCCGACCTTGGCCTGTTTTCACAGCAGTAACGTTTTGAACTGTCAAAGCAGCACAAAGGCTCCATTCAGTTAACACTACTAGTTAGGCATACATGTATGAGTGAGTGGGCATGCTCAGTGGCAGAGGCATGGGTGGGACCCGAACTGCATGCAGCCGTCACTGATTTAATTAATTCCACCTATGCTTGTCCTGCTCTTACAGGACATATCTGTTGTGTAAAGAACCTATGGGGTAACTTAAGTTTTTTTTTTCTTAAGTTACACATTTATATATTTGATTTGTGCTAGGATTAATTTACTTTTTTTTTCTTTTTTTTTTTTTCATTTTCGGCATACTTTTCCCAATCCCGAGCCTCTGCGCAGGGGAATGTTGGTTGAGGGGAATTTCCCTTAACAGGATTCCTCCATTTGGAAAACCGCGCAGCATCGCTTCCTCTTTGCTTTGCCCTGCTAACTTTAAAATTAATACCTGTTGCTGCGACAGTGGAAATATTGAGGTTACGTGGCTCTCTTAGCCGAAAGGCTAGTTTAGCTTGCTGCTGTTTGCCTACATGTAACTCGACCTTAAACAGTCACATTAATTTGTTAGTAGCAGTAGCACATGGAAGCTGCATTTGTTCCACAGAGGCGCAGTGACTGCTGGGTAATCCCGCTCGTCGTCTTCCTGCAAAGTGATGTTGCTCAGTTTCCTTAAAATGGAGCATTTTTTTTTATTTCCTCCTTGCAGTTTAGAATCCTTCCTTAGCATTGCCGAATAGCCTGTGCAGTCTCCAGTGGAACTAGATGCAATCAAGCTGTGGACCGGGTTGCCCCTCCGCCTGTCATGTAATTAAGCTTCCACACCTGATTTGAATCATCAAATGAAAACACGGGAGACGCTGCAGCACCTTTCCATTATAAGGAAAGTCCAGTCATCTTTCCTAGATGGACGCTCAGCAGCAGCATGTAAGTTTGCATTCAGTGTTCTTGACCTAATTAATGCATGAAAAAGGCTTAACTGAAATCCTCAACTGCAGAAGCAAATGTGCCTGTTTTGAGCTCTATTCTGTGTTTAAAAAAAAAAAATTTTAAAAATGATGTAATGGAACAGAGGCCACGTCTGGAGCCCATCCAGGAAGAGTCAGAGCGGGAAGATGAAAGTGGAGGGAGCAAAACCAGAGGAGATGAGGAGATGGAGGAGGATTCTCAAGTTGAAGCAGGCACAAGGATTGAAGAGGTAGCTTCAGAAGATGAGAGCCGGGAGGATGACGACGACGACGATGTTCCCCTGAATGTTATGAGGCCGAGGCGACTCTCTCGTTCCTTTTGCCGAGAGAGTTCTCTTCAAACTCAATCTACCAGCAGTCATGGGCAAGAAAGTGACAGTTTCTCCATGTCGGACCTGAGCAGGAGCGCAGGGGACTCGAATGAAGCTGCGCTGCCGGAGAAGCCACAGCTGCAAAGTGAGAAGAGGTCCAGCAGCAGGGTGCTGCGAATAAAGGCAAGTGTTTTTTGTTTTTGTTTTTTACAATACTGAACAGATATGACAGCACACAGAGAAGGAGGAGTGTTGCTCTTTTTGGTTTTTAAGGTCTCCAAAACCAGATGGCAAAAATACGGAATGCCGAGACAGTCGGTGCAGAGCACAAACCGCAAAAGACGCAAGAGGGTGTCTGTGAATGTGAGCGACCGTTTCTTCAGAAATCGATGTACAAACCTGTTTAAAAAAAAAAAAGGGATCATACAGCAATATGTGTATTTTTTCCCCGCGTAACCATTGGCCTCCTTGTTCTAAGGATGAGCCGTTTCCCCAGTGGCTGGTGGACCTGATGGTCAATATTGAAGAGGCAACAACACACAAGCTTCTGGTTGAGTAACATGACGGGCTGCTCAAGGTGAATGTGACACAATCCCTGACCTGAACGTGAAGCTCAACTGCTGGAGAATTGAGTCCATGTGCAGTTTTTTTTGTTTTTTTTTTCCATCACTGGATTAACAAAAGAATGCATAAATGCATCTGGTACATTGCAAAACAATGCATAGAAAAACGTGCCTTACAATTCAATAAATTCATTTTTTTCCGTACATTTTGCAATGTCTGTCTGCTCCATGTCTCCCCTGTTATTGCATCATGTCTGTCAGACTAAAAACTGTTAACTCAGTAAAAAGAAAAAGAAAAATTAATTATTCATTGGCACTAAGAGGTTAAAGGGAGCTTCAGGCTGCGCTTATCAGGTTCAGCCTGAACCCTTTATCTTTCTCCAAGTCTGTGACTTGAATACCAGTGTAAAATGTCATTTTAGAGGCCAAAGCTCTCGTCAAGCACAGTCCCACGCACACACATAAACTCACACACACACACCATGTAGATAGAAGTGTATGCAACTTTGTAGAGCAAAAGGGGAGCGAGTGGACGACCAGACACATAATGCGCCAACGTGCAGCAACGCATGAATTAACATACAATAGGAAAACTAAAGAAGCTGCGCAGTTCAACACCGGCGACTGAGAGAAAAGACCTCTGTAGTCCGAG